>JAJJMA010137021.1:0-10953 GCA_023529015.1 Papaver nudicaule
AACCCCAGTGGAGGGGAGGTACATGAAACACTTAGTTTAAGAAAGCAATTCCATTTGTAAGCAACACTCGAAGAGATTTAATAAATGAAAATCGCACTCATTGATGCAACTCCCATCGAAGTCAAACTCCAAATACTGTCAGCACCATCGCAAAGGCTGTAACGCCAAAGGCAAAAAACGCCAAACAGGCTGTAACGCCAAAGGCAAAAAACGCCAAACAAATAAAAAAGACCTCGAATAGCAGGCACAGGGCCGATGACCATATAAATCGTAAGGGCCCTACGAGTTATATGGCACGGTCCTCTACCCACAAGACACCCCGTTAGCGGTGAGTACTTTGAATCGAGGCTACAAAAGCTGACGATGCACTCGTACTCACTATCAAACGGCCACGAGGACTGCACGTTCTCGGGCGCCGAGGGGACGATAAATGGGATTAACATCTACCTATAGAGGAAGATGGAACCCCGAGGCAGTTGATTTGCTCGCATTTACCAGCGAATCGCTCAACCAAGGGACCTCCTCAAAACAAAAAAAAAAAACAAAAAAACAGTCCCGAGGAAGGGCATAACAATAAAGTAAACAAAAAATAAATTCTTTATATATATGTGCAAATGCAGGACACGAAGTGTGATAACAAAAAATGCGTCTATAAGCAAAATGGCTCGGACACAACTACAAAGGAAAAGCATAAATACACAAGCTAAGGACATATATTATCTTTGGAACAATCGGAGCCATCACGAGGACATTTCTCGGAACCATTAACGGATTCGCTCGGACCATCACGAGTACCTTCGGCGGCACTATTAAGATTCCTCGAATCACCACCTTGAGTGGCATCATCGTCATTACCACCACTAGCCACCTTCAAAAACTTTTCCAGTAAACCCCTTTTCCGAAGCTCATCTCTAGCCAAGGCCACATAAACCTCCTGAGGGAGTAGGTACTCATCCACAGGAGAAACAACATCTGAGTCGCGTGCGCCAATAGCGCCATAAGTAGGAGGTTCAACACCAATGGTCCTGAAAAGGGAGCGACCATGCTTTCGGCAGGCCAGACTGGTAGCAAAGGCAGTAGTTAACGCAGATTGGGAAAGAAGTTCTTCCACAGCTTGACCATGTCTTAATTCATCGCCTACAAGGGCAAAACCGACCACCAGGTCCCTCACACGCGCCTGACATTCAAGGCGAAGCTCCCTTTCCTTAGATAACAGTCTAGCATAATTTGTCACTTCTTCAGAACGACGCTTGCGCTCGAGCTCAAGTTCTTGAGAAAGCCTAGCCGAATCAGCAGAGCGAAGCTGGCGTTCTTCGGATAATTCTTTGGACAACTGCTTAACCCTGCTCTCGGCCTCCAACTTCCGATCGGATTCAGTCAACAACTGACTTGTGGCATCATCCCTCGCCGCCTCGGCGTCAACAACCTGCTTCTTCAAATTAGCTTCGATGCCTGAAAACGAAAACAACAAACACAAGAACAACAAGACGGCGACTCAACTAAGACTACGAAGTAAGCAGAAAAGCAAAGGAAAATTCGGGGTTAGCTCCCTACTCTCTTTAAAAACCATATATTCAGCAACTTGGTGCTAATTAGTAAAACGAGGCACCGAGGCATTCTTTCGGACATCCTCGGAGGAAATGACCCCACTTTTGGCTAATTCTATTCGGTACTCATCAACAAGAGCAGCAGTCTGGACGTTCGACTTATTTGCTGAAGCAAGTTTTTGGCAAAAATCATTACAACTTCTTTTTAGAACATCATTTTCAGTAACCAAGTCTTTATTAACATTCTTCTGTGTAGACAGCTGCACCTTCAAATCCTTGATGTCCCTTTCTAACTTTTCAATTACAACCCTGCCGGAGGCACTGACCGACCTCTCCGAGCGAGCTGCATCTCGCTCTTGCGTCAATCGAGTCACATCCAGTTGGAAAAAATGATTTTCCCGGGACAGCAACGTGTTCCTATTTCTACTTTCCTCGAGAAGGCGCTCGGCTTGATCCCCTCTTTTTCTCTCATCTACATAAAGACTTTCGGCCTTTTGCCTTTTCACCCTATAATAATTCACATCATCCAAAGCCCTATCCCTTTCTTCCAACAACGTAGCACTATCATTGCGATAGCCTTCGCTACTTGAGGCAATCTGAGATGATTGTCGACCATTTCGAAGCCGATCAATAGCCAATTGGGCCTCCTGAAGTTTTTTCTCGAGCTCTTCCAGCTCGCCTTTTCAAAAGCAAGTAGCAAATCTGTTTTTAGCAAGGCCGCAAAAACACAGAGGTGCCCAAAAAACCAACAGGAAAACCAAGGAACTTACATATTGATTGTTTCTTCGCCTCAGCACTACGAACCTTCTCCCGAGCCAGCTCCTCCTGCATCCGATGAAATTCTCGCCCATGATACTCGGTTTCACCAGCTTGATCAAAGTTGTAAGCTAGAAGACCAGTGGTATGATAATCGCCCTAGGAAAAGGCAGCAGAAACTATAAGAAAAAGCAGATTAACAAAACACTTCGGTAACATCGGCATGAGCAACAAAAGCACAACTCACCGCCTGAATCATGGACAAGCTCTCCTCATAGGACAAAGGAGGATGGCGAAGATCGTACTCGGATCGAGGACAGTCGCCTCCGAAGAGGTCACCGAGCTTCTTGCAGAAATCCGGATCTAAAGGCTGCCCTACAGGATCCGAGGCATAGGCTTCAAATCGAGTTGAAACCTCGGTAGTAAACTCACCAGGATTGTAATTTTCACACAAAACTTCCTTAAACCTCTCGGCAGTATAAGATTGCCTATACCCGCAAGCATAACTTGGGGCAGGCGGAAACATCGAGCTTTGTGGAAAGCCGGCGACGAGCTCTTTGGAAGAATCCATCTCAACATACGAACCATCCTCTTGGGGAACAAGGAGATCCACTGGCGTAACAATCTTCTTTAAAGAAAGAATAGAAGGTTCGCCAACAACATTCATGGAGGTTTCTATCGCTGAGGCAGAGGCACTAAATGCAATATTCGGCGCGGAAGAAGTTAAAAGAGCAAAATCAGAGGTAGTACCAGCCTTCGAAGCTGCAGAAACTTCAGCCGAGGCAGTGGCGCCATTAACGATGGAAGGCAGGGTAATCCGAGGGTTTGCGACGACCACCTCCTTGATAACCATCTCAGTCGCTGTCAAGGATGGCTTTTCCTTATTAGCACCCGTAGTCTCTTTCGGGGGAGCTGTAACAACCTGGCGACGACCATCTTGAACTCCTTTCAGAATCGTCTGTAAGACAGATTTTTTCAACAGCCGAGAGACTCCAGGATTTTCCCCGTAGCTAAATTTCATCAAACCACGACTAGGGTTTAGAGCACCTAAAAGCTGTCCCTGCAGATAAGGATCCATCTTCATCAAACTCGACTTCAAAGTTTTAGGGTTTTTTGGCCGTGGGGAAATCCGTGAAGAACGATGGAGGTTAGAGTATAGAATTGGATTGTTTGATCTGTGTAACAACTGTGGCACTGTTTCAAAGGTCTTACAATCGTTTATTGCACCAACTATGAATCCAGAACAAAACTCTCTGTTTTACAAAACAGAGCATCACCGAGGAAAAAACAGAGTCCTTCTGTTTTGGGTTTCAATCCACTTCTCACGAGTTTCTGATGATGGAACTCTGTGGGATAGGGATATTAGGAAGTCTGATGTTGATCTGATCCGGTTTAGGGTGTTCTGCACTCGAAATCGACCTGTTGATCAAAGAGTATATCATGATGATCATGATCATCATCGGAAATCTCCATTGTTGAGCTGTGAATTAACTGAGGAAGATGGACTAGGTTCTGCTTGGTCCAGACACGCAATTCTGGGCTTGCTTGACGAGAATGGAGCTTCTGGTGTGGACCTTGGACTTGTTCTGGGTCTGCTAGTTATCGCCGGTGACCAAAAGTATCGAACAGAAAATTCAGAAGGAATTTTGGGCCGGTTTTTCTATTGGGACCCGGGTTTATATCCGGATCCGGAGTTTCGCTAAGGGGCTCCTAGTACGGGTTGGGCTGGTTTGTTTATGGGCCAAGCTAGGGTTGCTCCGGCTCATCAAGACCGATTGTTCTGAACTCTCCAATACCAATTGCCTCTGATGCAGTAGCTGATGATGCAGTAACGGATGATGTTAGGAATGAGATCTTCCTACAAAAGTGGAATGAGATCTTCCACTTTTGAAAAGCAGAGTCTTAGGAGGAGGATGGGGGAAGCTCATAACGTCTTGAAGTTTTGGGGTGAAGCTATGGCTAGGCCAATGATGATGGATGCCCAACTGTGTTGTTGTTCAAGACCAGCATCACACTCACGTACCATGTTCTTGTATTCTGTAAAGCTCGTCAAGACTAATGACTGGAACTCGCCAACACCAATTGCCACTGATGCAGGAGCTGATGTCGCAGTAACGGATGATGTTAGGAATGAGATCTTCCTACAAAAGTGGAATGAGATCTTCCACTTGGGAAAGCATCACCTAGGAAGAGGATGGGGGAAGCTCAAAACGTCTTGGAGTTCTTTTACAGTCAATTTATTTTAAAAATTATGTAAGGCTGTGAGTTTATTGTATATTTTTTCAGTCTTTTTTATTCTTAGCTAATAGGCACTCTTTAGGCTGTTAGAGAGTGTCTGTATATAGCTAAAAAGTCTTGTAAATTTTTTCCTCCAAAGAAATTGAATGACCGATTAACATCTTTATCAGGAAACAAACAGAGGCAAGTATGAATACTTCGGAAAGGAACGAAAAGAAAGTATTTGTTACCTGCTGCATAGTCTCCTCATCAGGCCGAGGACGCTTTAGGCTGCCCAAGGGCTCGGTGACGACATCCTTTCCTTTTCCCAAAAATGAGCGAGATAGCCTTATATCCTCGTCAGAAAAATGGATGGAAAACAGGTGTCGAGTATCGAACTCGTGACCTACCTCGAACTCAGTCCGAACAAGGAATCGGCCAAAGTCCCTCCAGCCTCGGAGTATAGGACCTCTGAGAAGTATAGGTTCCGAAGACCAATCGTCATCCATAGAGTATTTCAAAGATTCGGGGAGAATGTCTTGGCTACCATTCACCCTCCGAAAGCTAACCCCCCAAGGAGCTAACTCATTGTCTATAGTTAAAAAGGGCTCATAGTGCCTAAAAAAGTTCTTGGCAGTAAAATAGTACTTCGCTGTGGATTCGGGAGAGGAATTATTCTCGGACTGAAGAACCCACTGATTGATAAGAAAGATTGAGCTGCAAGTAAGTTGCATCACACCTCGGGGTTGAGGAAGAGAACAAAGTATTTCAAGGAACAAAGGGTTAGAAGACCGATAAAGAGGAAGAAGCAACCCCGCAGATATCTGATGAAACGTCACCACAAGTGTATCTTCGCTGCATTGATACTCCCTGACCAATTCTGGAGTCAATCTGGAAGAACCAAGGGACTCAATTTGAAAGCCCCTTCCATCAGGATTCAAACCATTTAACCTTAAAGAAAGGGCTTTAAGCATGGAGAAAGACATGGAAAAAGAAGATGCAGATAGGGAAAAGCAATACCGCCGGCGGACGGAAACAGCAGAGTCAACTTGAAAACGGAGAAGAAAGAAGGGAAAATACTAAAGAAATTAACTTTATGAAAGAAAAAGTCGATTAAAACGATGGGTCGAGAAGAAAAGAACGGGTGGATCGCCTGATATGAAGATAAAGGTCGAGGAAAGTTTCACGGAAAAAGGTCGCTGGCGCCAAGGAAGGTGAAAACGAAAGGTCTAAAAGATTTTTAGAGGGAGAAGCGAAACTTAAATAGTGAGAGAAACCGGCTCTACCAGTCAGAAGGTGAAAAGCCACAAGCTTAGGAGAACGTGTCAAAAATAATACACACCTGGCAAGTAGTGGGGTTACTTGACTAAGAGGTGGCAGAGAGGGAGTTTCCTCTCCTTGCATCTTCGATACAAGGAAAAGAAAGAGGCAAACTGTAGGGGGTAAAACCCCTCGGAACACGTGTCTCGCATCCAAGAAGCCAAACCGTACCGAGAGGACCGGCAGCGAGATCTCGGACCAGCCTAAAGAAAGAGAAGTCACACGCGAACGAAGTGAAGATTCGGAAGGAAAGGATTCGGACCATGTTGAAGGGCCGAAGCCCCAGAATCAACCTCGGAGCGACAGCGAATAAACCGCCTTACTCGACAGAGACTGACACCACCACGATTGAGTCGTTTGTCTTTATTAGCTGTAAACCACCCAAGCTCGGCCTATATAAGGCGAGCTTGGAAAACGTTGTAAGGGTTGGATTCTTTCTGGGTTAAGCCTAAGCAGCAAGAGAGAGATTAGGTCTGTATCTCCTCTGGTTCCTTAGGGTTATATTCATGTAATCACAGCATCATAATATACACAAATCTTCATACATTTAGTCTTTGTTATTATATGTTTTCAGTCTTCGATTACTGTTTGATTACCTTCGGTATTGTTCTTGGTGGCCTTCGCACCATTGAATCTCAACTAAACTACTGTATGTATGAGTAGATCTGATGGATAGGGCTCCTTGAGTACCTATGCAGATTTTTTACTCGTACAGTTTGGCGCTAGAAACAGGGAGGATTAAAACAACTTAGGGTTTGCCTGTGATTTTTCGGGTTTTCAAATTTTTAGTATATTTTCTAATCTTTTCAAAAGATTTTCAAAGCTTGTTTTCCAAAAAAGAAGCTCATGTACCTTAAGCATCTAAAAGACCTTAAAGGCTTTAGCATGTTTAAGAGTTTCTGAGCACAGCATCAGGTGATAAAAATCTCCATTAAAGAGTTTCAAAACCTTGGTATGATGAAGTCGATTTTCAAGAGAACCTGTTTATGTTCTCCTTAAAACGTTTTAAACAATAGAATCTAGCCTTGCGAAAAGCGATTATAGATTCGTGCTGTATCTAAAAATTCACTCTAGGGTTTTCAAAACTCATACCTAAAAAATTCATTTTAGGGTTTTTAAATTTCATGCTATATTAGGAAATAAAGCTCTATAACAAGAAGCCGATGGAAAAAGATGATTTAAGCTAAAAGACAAAATAAGCAGTTAGGGATGTATCTAAAAAGGGCAAATACGATTCATATTACGTCTGAAAAAATCTGTTGCAGAGTAGATTTACATGGCCGACAAAAGTACACTGCGCTAGCCACCTTGAACCTCACGGGTTTTTTGTTTTTTGACAGGTCATAACCGGGATGGCTTCAAAATCGGATCAGGCTCCGAAGCAGAGAGTAGGATCCTCAAAGCAAGGAACCGGATCATCAAGACAACACTTCACTAGATTCTCGACAAGTAAAGGGTTATCCCCCGAGGTGGCGGCTAGCACAGTCCAACACAGGGAACCTGTAAACGAGAATGAGGTATATGTAGAAGACTTAGGTCCCGAGGGAGAAGGATTTCCCGAGGCAGAAGAGCCACGCCAACAGCAAATACAAGAAGAAAATGGGGAAAACGACGAAGAAGAGGACAAAACATCTGATCCTGACAATGAAATGCCTGAGCACCAGCCCACCGAAGAAAATACGACAAGAGCTGCACGATTTAGAAAACTAATCTTGAAAAACAGAAAAATAAAAAAGCTAAAGAAGCAGCTGGCCGAAGCAAACAAAAAGGTAGCAGAAAAATCAGCATCCAATTACAGAGGAAGCAGCGAAGGACACTCTCGTCCAAACAACGTATCTCAGCCGAAGGAACCCTCCGTATCCAAAAAGAACAAGACTAAGGGCGCCAGCAGAGGTCAAGAAATCACAGTGTCAAATAAAAGGACCGAGCCTCCAGAATACACAAAGGCAAGCATACAGACATTCAGCGAAGGAAACCAAACGAAGAAAGAAGCCGAGGCAAGAGCCCTACAGCAAGTAATGATGGATCAAATTAAGGCACTCCGAGCAGAAATTTTTGGCAACCAAATCCAATCGAGTGACAGGATCAAACTCACTCAAGCCATGAATGATGTCAACCGCTCACCGCTAAGTCCAAAAATCCTCTCATTGCCAATTCCAGTAAAATGCACGATGCCCACTTTCACCTCCATCTTCGACGGATCGGGAGACCCCACTATACATGTCAAAATGTATCTCCGAGTTTTTCTGGCTTACGCCAATAGAGATGAAGTGCTTTGCAAGTATTTTCCCTCTAGCTTAAAAGGAGAAGCTCTCGCCTGGTATGACAATCTCGCAACCGGCTCGATCTCATCTTTCGAGGAGCTTTCCAAAGTTTTTATACTACACTTCCTGTACAACAACTCCTCCAAGCCTGGGGTGGAGAAACTATTCAGCATTCGGGTACGCCCAGGAGAGTCGACCAAAAGCCTAACAAGCAGATGGACCGAGCAGTGTGTAGAGGTGGGAAATGGAGCCACGGAAAAGGATAAAGTACGAGCATTCCTCAACGCTCTAGACAAAGACCACCCTCTATACGACAGACTCTTCTCGAAGAACCTCGAGACACTGCAAGACCTTCGAAAGTACCAAAAGGAACGAATTACCTTGGAAGAAATAAAAGAACAAGCAGCACTGGGAAAAGAAACAATCTTAAAGCAAGTCCACTCGATAAACAACTTATCGCTCGAAGAGCGAGGACAAGCAATGGGTACTCACTTCGGGGACCCATCGAAGCGAGGAAGACAAGATGATAACGGTCGATATGGGAACGAAGGTAAATTTGGTGACGGCAAGTACCATGATAACAAAAATTACACTGACAACAGAGGAAACAACCCTCGGGGGGAGTTCGAAGGAAACAACAGTCAGCAAGGACAAGGAAACAGAAAATTCGGGATGACCAAACTAGGATTTCCTGCATTTCACGACAGAAAACTTCCCAAGCTCTGCGTACCTATCGAAGATGCCCTTCGGACCATCGAGCAGTCTGAATTCGCCAGCGAGATAAGATATCCTCGAAGTAGAGGAAACCAACCGAAACATACAAAAAACTCGAGAGACTATTGCCAATTCCACAAATTTCATGGACACACCACCGAGGACTGCGTCACGGCGCAGGACCAAATCTATTTCTTTATTGCCAGAGGACAATTTAAACACCTTCTGGAGCTGCCACAACCACCCCCAAATCAACCGCAACCCAAGGAAGAACCAAAGCACGAAGCTTATGTGATTACCATCGACAGGGATATCCCAAGGTTCGGAGCTTGCAATTCAATTGTTCATACAAAGGGTCTAGAAGGAATTCAGACAGGTCGCATTCACAAAAGGGATTTGGAAGGTGAGGAGATACTCAGTGTGATAACCAAGAATCGCTTAGAGGAGTGGCAGAAGCAGCCCGTGTTCTTTTCAGCGGAAGACATCCCCCACGAGGGAAGGATGCATAATGATCCTCTGGTCATTACTCTTCAAATGGGGAAGATAGCCATGCCCAAAGTACTGGTGGACCCTGGGAGTTCCGTGGATATACTATTCGGTCAAACATTCGATAAAATGAAGGGTAAGAAAGCTGCTTTGGTACCTTCGGCCTACAACATATTCGGTTTCAATGGAAAGCCGTCAACACCTCGAGGAGAACTGACGCTCACAATTCATGCTGGTAGCCAAAAGCAACCAACTTTATTCAGCATTGTGGACATAGACTCTCCTTACAACGCCATCGTGGGAAGACCATGGTTGCATAGCATTATGGGTGTCGCATCCACCTTGCACCAAAAAATCAGATTCCCAACCCCAACAGGGATTGCGGAGATCCGAGGTGACCCTACCGAGGCCCGAGCTTGCCACGAAATAGATGTTCAAGCAAAAGAAGGCAGCCAGGAACGCTCGGAACAAGTTAAAAACCCAAGGATATCGGACGACATCATTGCTAAATTCCTAGCTGACACCGAAGCTGGAATGCTAAGCGTGAAACAAAAAGGCAGCGAAGACAGCCAGTATCTCGAGAACAGAGAACAGTTCCTCGTGGCAGAAGGCAGTCTCCAGACTCCGAGCGAGCAATCCGGCGAGTCTAGTGAAGGCAAAAACATCCAGCAAGAGCCTTCTGGGTTGGTCCATTTGTCATCGAAAGGCAACTTGACAATGATACCTATAGCTTGATTAACCTTGAAGGCCAGAGATTGATAACCCCAGTGGAGGGGAGGTACATGAAACACTTAGTTTAAGAAAGCAATTCCATTTGTAAGCAACACTCGAAGAGATTTAATAAATGAAAATCGCACTCATTGATGCAACTCCCATCGAAGTCAAACTCCAAATACTGTCAGCACCATCGCAAAGGCTGTAACGCCAAAGGCAAAAAACGCCAAACAGGCTGTAACGCCAAAGGCAAAAAACGCCAAACAAATAAAAAAGACCTCGAATAGCAGGCACAGGGCCGATGACCATATAAATCGTAAGGGCCCTACGAGTTATATGGCACGGTCCTCTACCCACAAGACACCCCGTTAGCGGTGAGTACTTTGAATCGAGGCTACAAAAGCTGACGATGCACTCGTACTCACTATCAAACGGCCACGAGGACTGCACGTTCTCGGGCGCCGAGGGGACGATAAATGGGATTAACATCTACCTATAGAGGAAGATGGAACCCCGAGGCAGTTGATTTGCTCGCATTTACCAGCGAATCGCTCAACCAAGGGACCTCCTCAAAACAAAAAAAAAAAACAAAAAAACAGTCCCGAGGAAGGGCATAACAATAAAGTAAACAAAAAATAAATTCTTTATATATATGTGCAAATGCAGGACACGAAGTGTGATAACAAAAAATGCGTCTATAAGCAAAATGGCTCGGACACAACTACAAAGGAAAAGCATAAATACACAAGCTAAGGACATATATTATCTTTGGAACAATCGGAGCCATCACGAGGACATTTCTCGGAACCATTAACGGATTCGCTCGGACCATCACGAGTACCTTCGGCGGCACTATTAAGATTCCTCGAATCACCACCTTGAGTGGCATCATCGTCATTACCACCACTAGCCACCTTCAAAAACTTTTCCAGTAA
>JAJJMA010137025.1:0-24085 GCA_023529015.1 Papaver nudicaule
GTTTGATATCATGCTAGTATTGATTACTCGATTCATGCTTAGTGAAATTTACATATTTTTCTGTTTTTGAGTTAAATTCATGTTCAATTGTTGTGTTAATTTAATTGAAATTGAAATTGAAATTGTTGATATTGTGTTAATTGAAATTGTTGATATTGTGTTGTGTTAATTGAAATTGTTGTGTTCTTTTGATTGAAATTGTTGTGTTGTTTTGTTTGTTTTGGATACATGACATGGACTTAGAACCGTTTGACAAGGTGTCCGGGTATCATTTGGATGCCCCCCATGCATGCAAGGATAGTCCTTTAAACAAGCGTAAATACAGTGTTAGGAGTAGTCTACATATGATCCAACCCCTTTACGAAATTGTAGTGAAAGATAATCCGAGAGCACAAGATTTGTGTGATAAGTGCGGGTTTTCTAGTGTGTTTGGCTTTGATTTTGCTAATGCTGATAGAGGTTTAGTGGAAGACATTGCTGAGAGATGGTGGGAGAGCACTCGTAGTTTCCACTTTAAGGATTTTGAGGCTGGCTTACTTCCGACAGATTGGTACATGTTGACGGGTATTCCGACTGGCCTCCCGGGAAAAACCAGGGTAGAACTTCCCCGTACTATGGGTGGTCTAAGGTATCCTGCTATGGATGAATTATATTTCCGGGGAGTGAAAGAGAGGAATCAAATTGCATACGACAATCGTGAATCAGACCCTGATGAAAAAACGAAGAGAGTAGCCAAATGGGATTCTAAGGGTAATTGTGTAACCATATCATCCTTGAGGAGATCATTATTAGCAGAGACGGTCTGAACAATACTGAATGTGCAGAGGAGTTGACTAGAATGTTCTTTCTTTGGTGCTTTGGTTAATTTCTTGTTGCAAATTGCAACAATAAAGTAGATAAAAAATGGTGTCTATTGTTGCATGATTTAGACAAAGTTGGGGATTATGATTGGGGTATGGACTCATGGTCTTCGACTCTTGGTCTTCAAAAGCAGTTAAAGACATGTCTGGCATGTTGATGGTAATCGAATATTGGTATTATTACTATTTTCACAACTATCATCCCATTCTTTGTCCAACGAAATTGATGAATGTTGGCATTTACGTTTTTCCTAAGAGGCAAAGCGAAAGGACATTGAAAATGCATTCGGTGGTCTAAAGGGCAAGTTTGGTATAATTAAACCCATGTCGTTATTATCAGTTATCGGACATGAAGACAACTATGCATGGTTGCTTGATTATGCACAACATGTGCGTGGAGTTGGAATATCGCGATGAGGAGTGGGGGATGATCACGGGAGAAGAACCTCCACTTCCTATTCAATCTACTACGAGGCTAGCTCGTCATGTTTTGTATAACCCTGTGCGTTGGAGAGAGCTTCATGAAGAACTGACTACACACATTTGGCAACGACATGGAGCTGGTTTGAGAGATGGTGATCTTGTGATAGATGATGCATTCACTACACCATATTTGGCGAATAGCAACACTGAGTAGCAACGGTAATGCTGCCGTTGCGGAATAGCAACACTTTTGGGCCGTTGCGAAAATTTTGGGCCGTTGCGGAATTCCGAAACAAAAGGTTTTCTGTTGCGAATTTCCGTTGCTATTTTTTTGCGCGTGCGAAGTAAGCGTGCGGGCAAAAACACTTCTCCACACTTTTTAGGATATTTATGCCCAAACCAGCTATGCCTAGAGTATTTCCCCACCCCTAGCTATGAAGTGTGTGGGATGATTGTGTGCCATAGCTTAAGACTTTTAACCCTTTATCGATCTAACCTAACTCCTTCTAAGCCTCAAATATCTTCTCCTTCGTCTCTCTTTTGCAGCCGTGTTCTTCTCAGGTCTTGTTCTCTAGAAGCTCATGTTCTTCCGATTTCAGGCTAATATCCTTCAACCAATACCTCAACTTGTCAAAACCCACACCAGATTTATCGAAAAAAAAAACTAATACAAATTTTTGTAACCCGAAAAAGTCATACCTCTCTGATTCTCGTTTATAAACTTAACTTCATTCGATTTTGGGTTTTCAGTTCATCAATTTAGGTTAAGTTTATGTTGTTTTCATCTTCTATTCAATTTGATTATTATTATTTTCTTGATGTGTAGCAGATCTGGTTTAGGGTTCTTGAATGAAAATTATTATCTTTTAGGGTTTGTCAACAGCGATTTTGAAGCCCTAACTCGTAAAAATCAAACGAGAGAAGGATTACCCAACCTTGATTTAATTGTAAAAATTTATCAAACTTGCTCGTTTGATTTCAATTTTGATTTAACCCTAACTGATATTTGTTTTTTTTTTTGTTTTTTTTATTCACTTAGGTTGATGATTGATTGAGTGAGTAGATCGTGCTGGACTTGCTAATGCTTTAAAGGTTTGGATTTTAAGATGATTTTTTTGTTGATTCATTTAGGATTTTTCGCTAATTTTTGTTGATTTTTTGTGTGCAGAGTACTTGAAACTCATACAGAAGAAGGTTAAGGCTTTGAGAGAGATTTAGGTATTTGCTTGTTATTATGTCCATTGAATTTAGGGTTTTAAGATTGCTATTTTGTGCTTGGGTTTTTGATTTTGTGTATGAGTTAGTTTGGGTAATAGTGGGGTTTATATTTTGAGAGGTTTAAATACAATGAATTGGTATGGTATACAAGGATTATTTCTTTTTATTGTATTCATTTATGACTGTTTTCTAACAGTGTTGTTAAACAGCTTACATGCTTAATAATATGTATGTGATACAATGTTGTGATAATTGGGCGGCAGGGTTTGATTCTTAACAAGTATTGATCAACAATGGTGTTACCTTGGGGAAGGTTGATGAAACCTGTAACAAGAGGGACAATTCTCCTGCCCTGTGTTTCTTAGATACAATTTTTTGTTGTAGATTTGTAATATTAATAAGCTTATATCATGAAGGTTGATAAATCTTAATTTTGATGATGTTCATTGTGAAGATAACTGAGGGGTAATGGATCTGCAGTCTATGCGGCAATGTATGAGCTTCGGGTACTCCTCTAAGAAGGCAAATACAACTATTGGACAGTGTAAGTTCCGTGGCATCTCTTATGGCTATCTTTTGAGCTGACATTTAGATCAGTGAAGTCAGTTTGTAGTATTTCGGTAGAGTAGTCGTGTTCAAGTACACTCTTTGTTCTCTTTTCTTTTTGTATAAACTGGCTTCGTTGTTGTTTTCATTGATCAAGCAGTATATTGAACTTCGATGTGGGGGCTATAGTTGGTTTGGACATACCTTGTAGTTTTTGGAGTCGTTTGGCGGGGAAGTATACCAAGTACTACACCTGCTACCCCTGCTACTACTGCAAGTGCTAGCCCTGCACCTACAAAACCTGCATCCTCAGGTTTTGGAGGGGGTACTGGTTTTGCTTCAATAGTCACCACCAAGGCTCCTGCTTCCCCTTCTACGCCAGCTGCTACCACTGCTGGTTCTACACCATTTTTTTTTTATTCCTGCAGTCAGTACTTGTTTGGGAACAAGAACTCTAGCTTCAGCTGCTACAACAACTACTACTACATCTGTTGCCACAACTAGTACTTAACGAATTTTTTCGTTGTCAACTAAAGCAGCAACTCCTACCTCATCATCAACGCAACTTTAATCAACAACTTCTTTATTGTTCGGTAAGTTGGATCGGGCACATACTTGATGGAGACGAGTTCCTTATGCACTTTAAAGTTGTGTACAGCAAGCTTGCCCAACTAGGCGATGTGGGCTGCAAGAATGGCGTGAGATATAATCGACCATCTCATATGGAGTTCTAACATACCTTGATGTCTTTGATCTTGGCTTGTGTGTTTTTGTAGGTTGCAATGTTAGGTATTTTGGCGCATGCCTGCATTTTAAGGGATAGGTAGAATTTTTATAAGTTGTATGCAATGTGGGCTGCAATATGGAGTTCTCATTTTCTGCTTATTATTTTGCTATGTACTTTCTTCAGGTTCAAGACATTTGGGTCCAGGGATCCTCATAGGCAGTTGAAGATGTGTTCGATGTTGATATGTGTCAATGAGCATGCCAATGTTGCCTCTACCAGCTTAAGGTAATATGCTTGTTTTTACTGTTTTATTGGTTATGATTTTGGGTTCTTTGAGTTCAGAGTTCTTTGAGATGGTTGTTAGTTTTCTCAAGTAGCTTACAATCCTGGAATTTTTGTATTGTGCAGGGGTCCTTTAATCTGCCCGAGAGGTTTTTGAAAAGTACTTGAATATATGTCATCGTCAAGGTACTTAAATACGAGTATTACTGAACTAGGTTATACCAGTATGGGTACTGAAACTAGCTAGGTTTTATGTATTAGAGAACATGAACACTAGTTTCCAGTTATCCGAATGTATGAAGTTTTTTAGATTTTTTTGCTAAGTGTAAAAAGAAGAAAACTAGAGTAAGAAATTTTTTGTAAGTGTATGAAATATTGATTTTGGCTAAGTGTCAATTTTTTTTGAAATGTCTATGAATATTTCTGAATGGTTGTATACTTGCATAACTGTGTACTTGAGAAAATATGAAATTAGTGTCTGACCAGGTCAAAGTCTGACCAGGTCAAAGTCTGACCAAGCTTGTTTTGATCAGGTCAAAGTCAAGCTTGGTCTTCTTTGACCTGGTCTTTTTTTTTACTTTGGTAAAAATTTAGAAACGGCAATGAGCCGTTGCTGGTAAAAATATCCGAAACGGTAATTAGGCCGTTGCTGATTAAAATTTGAAACGGTAAATGGGCCGTTGCGGGCAAAATTAAGCAACGAAAAATAAGCCGTTGCGGGCAAAATCTAGCAACGGCTGAACTGGTCTGTTGCTAGTACCGTTGCTACCCATGAGACGCAACGGCAACATTACCGTTGCTAAAATTCGTCCCACCATGAATCGCAACGGCCGGCCCCCGTTACTAACACTTTTAGCAACAGATGAGCACCGTTGCTACCCCCCAAATATGGTGTAGTGATTACCGGTCGTTCACGAGGGTTCAAGCGGTGTGGATATGGATAATGATCACTACCCCAACAACGAAGATGATGGAGCATTTTATGAGAATGGAGAGTAAACTTGACTACTTTATTTAACATAATACTTGCATACTTTATTTTCAAGCACGTTTACATTTTAAGTAGAAATTTTAATTAGTACTACATTTTCTTCTTGTAATAACTCCATAAATAGTCTTTTTTCATTCAAGCACGTTTACATTAAGTAGAAATTTTATTGACCAAATTGCAACATCGTAACAAGTGTTTCATATGCTTCAAAGTAGATGAATTCACTTCCATGATTTGTTTTGTATAAAACCTTTCCCGCTTCTCGATCACCATTTGAACTTCGTAAACAAATTGCATATTGTTTGCACATCCTCTTGAGGGTAATCAAGCGGTGTTGAAGTGTCTTCTTAGGACGGGGATTAGCATTACCATTGAGGTTCACGAATTCTCGAACGATACGTGTCCAAAAAATCTCACGTTTCATGTCTTTGCCCCTAGTGAAATGAATGCTCGCTAGACAAAAACTTCTCACCAAGGCATTGTCTTCGGCAATTGAGAAACGAGCCATGCTTGAGTTGAAATATAGAAGAAAAGAATGAAACTTCACAAGTTAGGGGTGGGGATGTTGAGAGGTATGTGTTGAGTTTAAATACAACAAGAGAGGTCACCGGAATTTACTAGCCAGCAGAGTGGCACTGTACCAAAGAGCGTTGTGGTGCTCAATCATTAAGCACCAAGTCATATCAGCCATCAGATATGAAAGAGCCGTTATTTCCAACGACTCAGATGATGGCGCTCAATCATTAAGCGCCACAGCGCTTTACCATTCACCGTGAAAAATCTGAGCCGTCAAAAAGTAACGTTCGGATGAGATCTGATGGTTCATAATTACTATCCGTTTGAATCCCAACGTTCGAATTTTGGCCTGAAACCCTATAAATAGAGAACAACTTCTCATTGCTCAATCACCCCAAAATCAATTGATTTCTCATCTTCATTGATTTTCCTTCTCTTCTTTCAATACTCTTTTGATCATGGAAGATGATGAGACTCTAGAATACACAAGCGCTCACTTCACAACAGCAGAGGATGAAGCACTAGTTTGGGGATTCATTATCGCAAGCAGGGATCCGATTAGAGGAAAAAATCAAAGAAAATGAGAGTTTTGGGGAACAAAAAAATTTGAGTACAAGAAAAGATGGCATGGTGCTAACCAAAGACAAAAGTCCTTGCAAAACAGACTCTGCACTATCAAAAAAGAATGTAAAAAATATGCAAATTGTATCAGGCCGTTTTTCCGTCAACCACGAAGCGGATATACAATCAACGATAATGTAAGTATATGAAATAATATACTTAAAATACTTGTGAATATGTCCAATTGCCAAAGAACTAATAATATTTATTTTTATTCTACAGTACCGCGAAGGTCGACAAAACTATGAAGCAAATCCTAAATACGGGAAGTGGAAGCATGAAAAGGTATTCCAACTGTTGAAGCTGTATATGCCACATATTTTCAACCCGGAGATTAATAACCAAGTTAATAATGGACCCTCTTCTCAAAACACCCAAGCTTCAAACAGCCAGGCTGGGAGTTCTTCTCAAGTAAATTTGGAGGATGATGTGGATGAAAGCATGAATGGAGATACACCTTCTACCCCTGGTTCTGATGCTTGCTCAGACATATTACGTCGAAACTATTTTTTTCAAAAATAGATGATGTTAGACCTCCAGGGAGAGAAGCAGCTAAACGAAAGCTCCGTGAGGAAAAAGCAACACAGAAAACAGATGAAAAATTAGACAAGATGATAGAACTTATGGAGGAAGGAAGGGAACGCAGGGCTGTAAAAGATGGAGCAGAACAAGAGTACCTTAGGCAGAACTTGGAAACCAAAAAGAAGAGAGAGGCTACCAATCAACAAATGGCTGAACTCCATCAAAGAGAAGCTGACATGAGGATCATGGGCATATCTTTGGATCAAGTTCCAGCTGGGCAGGTTGAACTTTACAAAAAATTGAGGAACGATATTTTGGTTCGTTATGGCCTTGCTCTTGAACCCTAGGTTGATTTACCAAGTTGCAGTTAGTTTTTTTTAGAAGTTAATTTAGAAGTAGAATTTTAATTTCAATGTAATTCCTTTAAGGAATACTCATTCGTAATTTTCCTCCTAAAAAGTGTAACGAACACAACTCGAATGAGCGGATGTTTAAATTAATGAAATTAGTTAATGAAAATTTCTTTTTCTAATGGTGCAAATTTTTTTTATTTTTTTTAAGGGATTAGTTAAAGAAAAATAGTGAATTTAAGATCTCAAAAAAATTCAAAAATCAAAATTCAAAAAAAAATAGCCGTTGGGGATTCATCTTTACACTCCCTCTACACCTGATAACGGCTAGTTTTTTTCGAATCCTCAAAATTCAAAATTTCAAAAAAAACTAGCCGTTGGGGATTCATCTATATAAAGAGTGAACTCTTCTTCTCAAACATTCATCTTTCTAGATAACTTTTCTTCTCAAACCTTCTTCCTTCATCCCAATCAATCAAAAGAAAAATCACTTCTACGATGCCAAGTTCATCTTCAAATACCAAAAGGCCAACTCGATCACCACAAGAGATAATATCTTTACTACGGAAACCAAATGAATCCATCTCAACACCTCCTCTAGCATCTCCTCATCGTAGACGTTATCGAAACATCACTGATAAGATAGTTCATGAATACTATTATAAGTGTACTCCATCACAAAAACCATTATCTCCTCATTCATCAACACGAAAGAAACCAAGCTTCGCTCCATTTACGTTGGAAGAAGATCTACGTCTTTGTGAAGACGTGATCTACTATTATGAATTAAAAAAAAGTCATGGTAGGGTCAATTGAATTCCCTGTGGATTTATATCGAAGAAGACTTCGAGTTTGAATCAAAACAATATGTGCGAGATGTAAGAGGCCTGTCAGAGCGATGGTGGATCATACACCAAAACGTTCATGATTTTATGCACTTGGAGAGATTGGTCCGAGCTAGACTTGGGAAAGATGTTACGGAGGATGAAGTTTATGCCAGGACTTTGAAGGTATGGAAACAAGGTAAAGGAAAGGAATTCGAGTACTAAGCACATTACTATGAGCTAAAGGATTTTCTCAAAACCTTTAAAGTATGTTGATTTATGAACACATTACCATTGCACTTATTAGTTATTCAAGTAATTAGATGTCAATGTAATTCCTTTAAGGAATACTCATTCGTAATTTTCCTCCTAAAAAGTGTAACGAACACATTACTCGAATGAGCGGATTTTAGTTTCAATATAATCCTTTAAATTATTAGTTAATTAATCTTTTTTTTTGAAATATGTGGTGCAGCTTATCTTTATTTATGATGATTTGGTATGAGAAAAACTCATTTTTGTATAAACATTGTCTGTGGATTGGTGGTGTAACGGGAGTGTGAGGAAATAATGAGTAGGACGAACAACTATTGATCTTGGTGTAAACCGAGTGTAAATAAAAAAAGGTCAAACATGCCGGCGCTGAATGATATAGCGTGAGAGCCCAGCGGTTAATCATATAGCGCTGATCCGGATATTCTTACGAGAATATTCGTTTCGGTGCTATATGATTTAGCGTGAGTTCACTTTTTCGCCGCTAGATGATTGAGCGCCTAACTAGCTCTTCTACTTCCACTGCTAGATATATCTGGAGAGATAAGTTGAATTCAGGGAATAGACCACGCTTTTGGTGGAAGTAGCACTAAATAGAGGATTTGCTTGTATCTTTCAATCAGATCCATCACTTCATGATTGATATAGGGATGCCGGTATTACTACGGTCAATACCAATCCAAATAAAACAAAACAATCCTGACAACTGGATTCATAGATTGGTATCAACCTTAGTAATATTGGTATCGCCTATATCAATCATGCATCACTTTGCTTATGAAAATGTCATTTTTGAAATTTCATTATTTTATTTTATTAGCTAATTAGATAACCTTTTAAATTTACGATGAAGGGCCAACCGAATTCGATTCCAAATTTGATCGTTTTTCTTTTCTATTGTTTTTTATTGGTGGCTGCCACTACTTGATTGTCAATTTTTTTTTTTGAAACAAACAATCAAGTTTAACCAAATTGGAATGCAATTGAAAATTTGGTTTTTCAATGGCGTTATTTACAAAAACTCATCACTAATAGGTCTTCCCTCCCTTCAGTCGGTCGGCCTAATAAATTAATGCGAACTAACTTCGGAATTTTGTTGGGTTGGTTTTAACATGGCTGTTAATGGGTGCCAAGTGTACCAAACTCCATATAAGAAATAACATCATTTGCACATAGTTTTATACACCCCCAAATAAATTGATAACCCTTCAACAATATTGCATTATAATGCGAACAGACTTCAGAGTTTTGTTCGGTTGGTTTTTATATAGAAAGAAAGAAGAGTTTTGATTTAGTCAATCGCCATATTTCAATTCATTCAAATCAAAATAGTAATTACATGTTCGCTCACAGGATTAACAAAAACATTGAAAACCATGATAATCAAAATGAAAACCCTAAGGCCTCTTCCTATGCCAAAGCTAAGAAGATTTTCCCTGCCAGATAAGAAGATTTGCCTGGCCAGGTGGACTGGCAAAAGCCAAATGCCACTATGGTACCGAGTTTGTTATTAACACCAATGACATTCTTACTCTCGCCTATAAATATGATCATTCATCCACATTTCTTTTTCACAATTCTATTCTCTTCTGCTATAATTTCTTCGTGATTTTTTTAGTATTGCTTCTTAGAGAAAAAAAAATAGAGAAGGAGAATCATCAACCACCAAGCGATCAGAACTGGACACATGATCCTGCTCGGGAGTTTGCAAATGTCAGACAAACAACAGGCCCTGGTGTACACGGTCAAATTATGCTCGGGAAGGTTTATATCTACCATCGAAGCGCGAATAAATTATGCTCCGTTGAGAAATTAACACTTAAATTAGAATTAAATTATTACAAATAACTAAAAAAGAATTGGGTTGTACGTACTTTGGCAAAACCTTAAGGATGTGGAAACAACCTATAAAAAAGAAAGAGTTGTCGTGCTGCATTTCCCATGTCTCTAACGATCTCCTCAACACATCGTCATCGGTCTCACCAATGACATTAGTCAATTGATTCCGACGGGTAAAGCCACAAATTTACCACTTCAACGTTAATTTTCATAAAACAATCGGACAAATCGCATGAACTACGCCTTCTTATGTTGCTAATCTCTTGTTCGAACCCTTGAAAAATTGTTTGCCACAATACTTGATTCGAAAAGATTGATCCTCTAATAGCATCCATGGTGTGGACAACATACAATCTACAAATAAACAATCGTCCTCTGTGGTAAATCTTCCACCACGACGTCGTGGATTATCCATTCCAGCCATATTCTAGAAAAAATAGTTGGAGAAGAGAAAAAAAAATGTGAGTTTGAATTGAGAGTGATTTTGAGTATTTATTTATTTTTTTACTTAAGAAGGGCAGTTTATTAGAAAAAAGTCAAGTTACCACATAGAAAGTGGTAAACTGAAACAAAACAAGAATACTAGCTCAATTATGATAGAGCCAGCTACAAATTTACAGAACTTACAAAACACCCATAACATCATGCCAATGGTTAATAACAGTAGATAATGAGTAGCCCTTAAATATATTTGTGTTCAAACACCAGTTAAAGATGATAATCTTCACACTGTCGATGATTTCTACAGTCTCTCTGTATTTGCCATTGAACATCCTATTGTTTCTTTCCAACCATAAGCACCACCATATTGCAAAGGGCAGTATATCCCATATCCTCCACCTTAGGCTTAAGTTTCTTCCTTTCTTCCTATTCCATTCTCACAATGACTTCCTTACATCCTCCTAGAAAACCCACTGCAACTTGTATCCATCAAGAAAATGATGCCAAACTTCCCTAGCAGTCTGACAATGCAGAAAAATATGTTGGTTTGTCTCAGCTGCTCTTTTACAAAGCAGACAAGCATCAACTATTATGACATTCCTGTAATTGCTGATTGTTGGTGCTTTATTGTAACACAAACACCACACAAAAAAGATGACCTTCTGTGGGATTTTAGGATTCCACAAACACTTATGAGGAAAGGACAACAAACCATCATCTTCAAGAGCCTTATAACAACCATCCACTGTGAACTTATCTCCAAGTTGCCAAACTATTTGATCACCACCACCATCTTCATTCAGGACAGGAAGTAAGGGAATTAGTTGAGCTACTTGATCCAGTTCACCTTCATTTAGGTTCCTTGAAAAATTTAGGTTCCATCCACCTCTTTGAACTGCACATTCTTGAATAGCTGCATTCTTCATTCTTGACAACTTGTACAAATCTGGAAATAAAGCTTGGAGAGAATTGCCATTCACCCATTTGTCCTTCCACATTAAACTTCTATCACCACTGCCAATCTGAAAAGTTGTATTGTTCTCCACAATATGCCTGCATTTGAGGATTCCTGACCATACGCTCTTACCTACAGACTTGTTGGTTTCTGCTGGCAAGACAGATTTGTTGTGTCCACCAAATTTCTGGCTAATAACCTGTCTCCACAAAGCCTGTTACTCCACTCCATACCTCCAAATCCACTTAATGTGCAATGATTTATTCATGATCCTCAACTTATTGACACCCACACCTCCTCTATCCTTAGGTATACATACAGTTGACCATCTAACCGAACTCTTTTTTCTCTTAGTTGTTGAAGATCCCCAAAGAAAGTACCTCATGATTTTGTCCATTTTCTTCTCCACAGAAGCAGGCATTTGAAAGAGAGAAAGGTAGTAAATCGGTAAGCTTGATAGGACACTCTAAATAAGCATAAGCCTACCCCCTTTGACAAATATTTCCTCTGCCATTCACTTAATTTTTTCTGAAATTTCTGAAGTATAACTTCCCATACACCTGCAGATTTTGATTTACTTCCCAAAGGAATTCTCAAATATTTCATAGGAAAAGAAGCTTGCCTGCAACCAAAATACTCTGCACATTCAGCTGCAAAAACTGCTCCACCAACATGCACCAAAGCATTCTTGTTGTAATTCACCCTTAAACCAGATATTAGTTCAAAGGCCATAAGCACATTCTTCAAGTTACTTATTTGCTGAATATCATCTCCAACAAGCAAATAAGATCATCAAATTGCAGATGATTTATGACAGTGCCATCATGAGAAGGTCTGAAACCATGAAAAAGCTTGGAGAAAGGAGAAATAGGATCACCCTGCTTAACAAATATTGTTGAAGATTTGAAGATAAGGAAGAAGCAGTGCCATTGACACACATAGCAAATCTTGTTGAAGATAAACACCATCTAATCCAGCCCCTCCACACATTTCCAAAGCCAAATCTTTCCAATGGTGTAATCCAAACAGTTCCAGCTGATGCTATCAAAGGTTTTTCCAAGTCTACTTTCACCACCAAACCTGGCAATTCAGCTCTTTCTCTAGAGTCAATTAGCTCTGAGGCAATTAAAATACCATCAGTTATTTGTCTCCCATAAAAAAAAGCTCCTTGGAAGTCAGAAATAATTGTGGGCAACACAACCTTTAGCCTTTCAGTTAGCAATTTGGAATTTATCTTATAAACACCATTTATAAGATTTATTGGCCTGATATTATTCATAGTTGCAGCACCATCACATTGGGAATCAATATGATGTTGGTACAATTCAGTCTCCAGTCAATTGAACCTATAAATGAGTATTTATAGACGGTGGAATATAGACTGTTGGATGAAACATAGATATGAGAGAGAATCAATCTTGCTCGAGATTTTTACCATCGAGCGACATTAATTCTCTCGTTCGATAAGACTTTCTCGCGACCGTCTAACTGGTAAAAATACCAGTTTTCCATGCGAGTCTACTTGTTTGCCAGGTACATAGTGGCACAAAACAGGTAGATTTCACCATCTGCCTGGTGCATAGGAAGAGGCCTAATAAAACTAAGGTAAATCTCTAATAGGGAGAGTAATACACCGTAAATTGGGAAAGGAAACAAGATTAGTATATACATGGGAACATAAGTAGCACATCCAGGGGTCATTATTATTGTATCTTAGATTATATCACCTTTCCACTAACTAACAAGTTTCAACCTCTGCTGATCTTGAACCTGAGGGTGAAAGCCTCAATTGGTAGCTTGGTCTTATGCATAGGAGAAGATTATACAACGTTGAAATTAAGAATTATCCTTACACTAGAGAGTCTTTCTTTTGAAAATGAGGAAGAAGACCAACTCATTTGGCTTGGCGATAAAAATGTTAAATTTTCTATGAAAGTAGCATATACAAATGCCCCTACTATTTCTGCTCCAAGTATACCTTTTCCTAGATCCAAATTGTGGTCCAAAGCTTGGATTCAAAAGGTTAGTTTCTTCTTATGGCAAGCATGTCTAAGCAGTCATCTAACAATAGATAACCTTCATAAAAGAAATGCAACTGTCGATCAACCCAATATCTGCAAGATATGTTCACTGAATGAAGAATCGATCGACATATCATATTCTTATTCGATGTCCAGTGGTATTTGAAATTTGGGCTTTCTTTATTAATTTTACAGGCACAAGCTAAATGCCGCAATCAGTTCAAGAGGTGATAGTCTGCTGGAATGAGTAAAACTTTCCTGAGAGACAAAAACACATGTGGAGGAGGCCTGCTTCAATCATGTGTGGGGCGTGGAAAGCGAGAAATGCTCTTATCTTCTCCAATAAGAGCTTTAAAACTTAATATATGATTAAGGACATTAAAAATGATCTGTTTCATTGAGCAAAGGGTTCTCCTAGTTTCAAAGGTATTGATACCTCTTTGATCATAACATGATCACATGAGTTGTTTACTGAGCCTCATTGGTTGTCGTATGACTTGTGGTAAGTGTAGTTTTGTTTCTCTTTGTTTTCTGGATAGTGATATATTCTGTATTTTGTTTGTAATAAGAGGGTTATGCTTTGCTCATTGGCTAGATTGTTCTTATGTTGCAATATAATCTTTCTTTGCCGAGAAAAAAAAATAACACACTTCATTATTCACAATATTACTATCGAACAGTCTCAATTTCAACCATTCTATAACTAAGTAGAGGTGAAACTAGGAAGGGTAACGGGAAGAGTTTACCCCTTCAAAATTCTTTCAATCCCACCTAAAATTAGCTTTTTGGTTTGGGCTGCCGCAAAGAAAGTTTTCCCTACTCTCTCCAGGTTGTCGAGAAGAGGTATGACGGTGGTGAACTTGTGTACTTTCTGCAATAAAAATGAGGAATCAATTGAGCATTTGTTCCTTCATTTGCCAGATTTGAGACCACTTTCTGGAGAAATTGGGTTTTTCTTGGGTTCATCCTACAATAGTAATTGAATTTTATAGAAGTTGAAACTAAAGATTTCGACCAAGCCTTTTATTTTCTTGAGATTTTGTTTGTCGTTTGCAATATGGTGGTTGATTTGGTTAGGAAAAAAAAATGGCATTATAATAACGAAGAAACAAAGGAGAAAAAGTTTAAACTCTATCATAGATATCAAATCGTTTAAGATAGAGAGTTTAAACCTGAAAGGAATAGATTGGGAAAACCACTTTACTTATTGCCTCTGCTCTTAGGCCGGTTCCAATGGAACCTAGAAAATGTGCCCCTTTGCAATCCTAGGTGGACTAGCAAAGCTGAAATGAGGCAGTGGGTATCGATGGAAATTCCATCGACAGATGGAAAAAGCATCGTCGATGGAAATTCCATCGACATCGATACAATTTTTATCGACGTCGATACAATTTCCATCGATGTCGATGAAATTTCCATCGTCGATGGAATTTACATCTACCAACGGTAATAATTTGAATTTACCATTCACTATAAAATGCGGTAAACTTGAATCCAAAATTCACACCAAAGTTTTCACTCTCTCTTTAGCTCTTTCTACCCTCTTCTGCTCTCTTTCACTCTGTTTCACCCTCTCTTTAGCTCTTTCTACTCTCTTTTAAAAATGGGAGAAACATCAAAATTTGTTAATTGGTCCAGAGTTGTGGAAGAAGCCGCCGAAAAAAGATACTGCGAGGGATACAAAAAAATAGAGGAATCCAAAAAACATAGGAGAATTCAAGTTTTGGAAATTAACGAGGTCAAGGTTCCAGCTAGAAAGCAAAGAAAGGTTCAAGCAAAAGGCAAGGAAAATCTCAAACCTCAAAATATGAAAGTGCAACCGAAAGGTAACTTGAGAATTATTAAGACTGGAAAAAATCCAGGACAATCATACAAAGAACGTATAGAATGGAAGTTGCTTCAGTTGAAAAAATTCAATAAGGGTTCAAAGATAGTGAGAGAGAAACAAACTGAAGTTCCTGAAGAAGATAAACAAGTGTTTGAAGATAGGCAGAGATTTTTCGCCAAGTCGATTTTTATGTATTAGATTCCTATGGAACCTAGAGAACAAGCCCCTTTATTTAGTTAGTGAAAATATATAATGTAAAATATCTAAGAAATATGATGCTGTAAAAATTCTAAGAAATACGATGAATGTTGGAATCCTTTCGATATAAACATAATTTTTTTTTAAAAACAATCAAATCAATCAATATGGGTTCGCAGTATACAGAATCCGATGATGATCTTGCTCTTATCAATGCTTTCGTCTCCGTTCATGTACCAGACGCACAAGAGTTTAGGCATGCAAGTTTTGGCAAGCATACGAGTTTTAACACAAGAGTCAGAATTGGAAGGATCCTGAATGATTGTCGTATACTTGTGTTGATGGTGGTTTTTGGCGAGGAGGTCACAGGAGTAATTTCGCATCAATCTCTGACATCCTGGAATAGCTCAAGAAAAAGGTATGAATTTATTCTATAGTAGGGATAAGATATTTAAATTACCATTAGCTGTATTTTGATGTCTCACGACCCTAGCCTAGTAGCATGGTCCATATCCCTAGCCTATACAATAAAATACCTACGCATACGCGTTAGCCCAGCTCATGCTCGAGCCAAAACCTTAGGCCATTCACGCCACTTAGCAAAGGAGGAGTATACACGGTCATTCCTTGGCCTATGGCCTAAGCCTAACCCCGCCAAGCTATCACGCCATCTACCTCTTGGCTGGCCTAGCCTAACCCGCCAATACCTTGGCTTTTATCCTTGTGGCCTAGCTTAGCTCCCGCCTAGCTTAGCCCGCCAATACCTTGGCCTTTACCCTTTGTGGCCTAGCTTAGCTCCCGCCTAGCTTAGCCCGCCATTGACGTTGGCCACTACCTTCTTGGCCTAAGCCTAGTCCCACCTAGCTTAGCCCGCCACTAGCATATGGCCTATGGCCTATCTATAGCCCCGCTAACACCTTGGCGTTTACTCGCGTGGCCTAAGCTTCACCCGCCAGATCCTTGGCCTAGCTCAGCCCCCGCCAATGCCTCACGCCATTAGCTTTGGCCATTCTCCTATGGCCTAGCTTAGTCCCCGCAAATGCTTCACGCCCCCTCTCTTTGGAGGCCCAAGGATAATCCCTGCCCTAGCCTTGGATGTCCATACTTCTAGCTTGCCCTAATCTTGGATATCCACGTCTTTGGCGTGCCTTGGCACTTGGATGCCCATGCCATAGCCTCGACTTAATTATGGATACCCATGTTATTGCCCTGGCCTAATTTTGGAGCCCCATGACTTTGCCTTGGCCAAATCTTGGAGGCCCGAAGTCAGGGCGCGACTAAATCTTGGGGGCCTTATGGTTTTCCCCTCCTTGTGCTCACGCAAGAGCCATGAGATCTTCTTCTCCCACGGGCTCTAGTTGCCCCCTTGGGACTAAGATATATTCTTTCCTAGCCTCCCCTCTACTTATGGGTCCCACTGATCCAAATCCTAGAGGATTATGGATTTTACTTAGTCCATAATACTCTAGTTTCCTAATCAAATTCGGAAATCTGACAGTTCTGCTCACGTATTTCTCCATGGCGTGATTTTTACAGCCCAATCCGTAAGGAATTAGGAGATGCTTCCTTCACGAAATATTTTCCTCTGTGAATTTCCTACAACATACTAAAAATTCAGATTTTTATCTAATATAGGCTGGCCTAGCCGATTTTACTAATGAACAACATGTAAACTGTACAGAAATCTGAAAATAACATAAATGTTATTGCTCATCCTTTGAGCCTTATACCTAATTTCTTAATAAGATTATCATACCATGTAACATGGCTTATTATGATCATCATGGCCTATCTTTAGGTCTTGTATTGGCAATGCTTATGCATTCTTGATGATGACTACGCTGTGATAGCATCATTCGTCTGTTTTTCCTGATTATGGACTTGCTTCTATAAATCAGTGCTATAATTCTTAATCATGGCTCATGGCTATGACTTATATTATTTTAGACATTCATATGTCTTCATTACTCAGAGAATTGGTGCATTACATGCCACAAGCCAATTTCTCATATTTATGGCAAACTGAAAGTCGTATTTATTTGACTGTTGCCACAGAGAGTTGCTGAAATCCTCTCAGTCTAATTGGCGATTGCATAGCTCAATCCTTAGACTTACCTTATCTTATCTAATGGCGGTTGCTAGCTCAACCCTTAGATTTATCTCATTGGTTTAAATGGCGATTGCCCGGCTCAATCCTTAAACCAAATCTCAAAGAGATATTCAAAGCTTATCGCTTAATCTCTATCTTATCGCAAAGTCCTGAGTTTACCAAGTAATTGGTACGACTCACACTTAGTCATCTTTGACTTAACAAATCTTAACAAATCTTATCAAATCTTACGAGAATCAAGTAAGTTACATGGGGGGATATTCTTTTAGGGTTTTGGTTTGGCGGTCTACGGCACGTGTGATTGCAACGGCTCAATCACTCAACGGGAAAGAAACTAAGTCGTGTGAACGTTGCTGAGAAGATGGGATAGAGTAGTGGGCGGTTCATTCTTCCCTAATAATAGGCGCAAGACTTTCCCCACTCACTCCACACTCCCACTCTTCCACTTCTTCCACTTCTTACGAGATCAGTTGGAATTCTATTGCTATAAATAGGTCACTCGACCAGTTTGGAAAAACAAGTTCTCCAGCAAGAACAAAACAGTTTAATTCAGTGCAAGTTTAATCAATCAATCTCATCGATCATTGATTAACTCTTCTCATTCAGCATTCAATATCTGGTGAGAACTGAATATTCAAACTTCTTTAGCAATTCAATCATCAACATCACAGAAAATCATAGCAATTCTCTGATCTCATCTTTCTCTGCTTCCCTCCCTAAACCAACCCTAAAATCCTCTTCTTGTAACTGAAGCAATACTCGAACGGCTATTTCTTGGTTTAGGCGAGTCTTGTTCGATCTTGACCTCTCGAATTCATTACCATCTTTTATTACATCATCACACTTCATACTTTACCCTCTAAATTCTCTTTATTGTTTTACACCTAAAACATTTGGCGACCACAGTGGGAGGTCATTATCTCAGTTTTAAGAAGATATGGTTGAAACCAGGAGGCAGAGTTCAGAGAATACAAATTCTCCAAGTAACCCTAATATTCCCACGAGTTTGCCTACTTCAAGTGGGGTCACCAACACCCAAGTAAGTGGCGCCATCACCTCTGGGCCCACAATCCAAGCCGTGAGCTCAAACCCTAACCCTAATTCTGCTTCTGCCTCAACTCAGAGGGGGCCAACCTTATCCACTCCTCCCTTGGGCGTGTCATCCCCTCTGGTGGGATCCACCACGCCTCCTCCAGCCTCATCTTTCCAAAACGTCCAGCAGGGGCCCGCCTTATCTCTATCCTGTTCCAACATGTCCCTATCTTGTGTTGCAGGGATAACCAATCATGCCAGAGACGCCACTGCTGGTCCCACCACCAAAAACGTGATTTTATCACCCCTAATGGCGTCCCCTCTCTAGTGGGACCCAACCCATCTCCTCCTTTCACTCCTACCAATCACCCAATCTCTCGGTTTAGGCCCTACTTTGCCTTTGCCATTTGCTATCACGCCTCATATTGTGGGGGACACTATCAATGCCGCTCCCACAAATAATGCTCCCATTCCTAACCAAGTTAGTCTTTCAGATCTGGTAAAGACTCATCAGGAAGAAGAGGAGGATCCAGAAGATTTCGTACAAAGATTCAGAGCCAAAGCTTTGGACTATCGTAACAGGGAGATAAACGAGTCACAATTGGTGGAGATCTGCATAGGAGGGATGGAGCCACATCATCAAGAATTAATGGGGAGATTCCAACCCCGCACTTTCCAACAACTCTATGCAATAGCCGAGCTATACGCTGATATGGGAGATAACTCTGTCAACAGGCTGGGGACTGAAGGCCCGCGCAATAAGGCCGCCAACCCACAACCTCATATGTTATGAGTGGGGCTACAAATCCTAGGGTTAGTGCCACCATCACCTCTGCTGGTCCAACCTGCCAAAACGTGAGCCCTATCACAACCAGAAACCCTAATTTTGCCTCGGCCTCAACCCAGAGGGGGCCAACCTTATCCAACTCCTCCCTGGGCGTGTCATCTCCTCTGGTGGGATCCATCACGCCAACCTCTCCCAAATCACGTCCCCCCTCTCTCATATGGTGGGGACCACCAATACTACTATCTCTACTACCCCTTACACTCCTATCTCAAGCCGCACAGAAGCTTTTCTCTTTGGCCCCCGCATAGGAGAAACAAAGAGTACTGAAGACTCACCTAGCATTGCGGATCTCATGAAGACCCAACAAGATCTAGCCCTGAGTCAAAACAATACGATGAAAACCCAGACGGAGTTGCTGACTTACTTGAGGGCTCTTTCAGAGAAGCTGACGCCTCCAACAAACCCAGGGTTTACACGTACGGATTCCCCAGCTCATTTTAACAGGGCGGGTCCTTCTCAGATTCATGTTATTCCTGATGATCAAGACACTCGTGTCCACACCACACGTGGACCAAACACAGGTTTGCAACATAACTTCGTCACTCGTGAAGATTTGCAGAATCTTTTACAGGCTCGGAGCATGGAGAATTCAGATTTGTTTCATCGTCATCAACCTCCATATTCAATTGAAGGTTCAACATGAATCTCTTCCTGAAGGGTATGTCACACCTTCATTCTCAATGTATAATGGTATTGGGAATGCCCGAGAACATATCTCTCGCTTCCTGGAATCATTGGGGATACATTAAAGAAATCAAGTTGTATGTCTCAAGGAATTTTCGAAATCTCTGACGGGAAAAGCATCCACTTGGTATAATAACCTAGCTCCTAATAGCATTCTCAGCTGGAGCCAGATGGTTAATGCTTTCCTCAAGAAATACTTCTTCGTGTTTGAGCAACTCACTCTCTCCGATTTGGGAAGACTCTATCAGCGAAACAATGAGCATCCAGACGATTATGTGATGAGGTTCAGAACTCGCTCAGTGGATCGCAATGATCCAAACGTAACAGAGTTGCAGTTAGTGGAGCTTTGCATCAATGGAATGATACAAGTATAGCAGGCCTTATTGGAGAATCTGGATATTAATAACTTCACCAAGCTCCATAAGTCCGCCAAACGATCCGCCACTACTGCACCTGCATTACTTGAAAGGCCCAGGCCTCTAAAAGCTGAAGAAAGTCGTGGTGAGACGCGTGCCAGCAAGCGACTCGTCAACAAGCAATATAGTTCTATTCCCTCGGTTCATGCAGTCACTGAAGGTATTAAGAGGAAGGCGCCTACTCCTGAGGCCCCGCAACTAAAACGTGCAGCTCCAGCCCAACCTCAAGCTCCGGCACGGGTCCCAGCTAATGCCCCTGCACCGAAGGCACCACGACAACAGAGGGAATTCCCTAAGATCCCTGATTTCCCATATACTATGGATGAAGTGATAGAGCTCCTGGAAGCATGGATTCAAGATGGTGCTGTCAAATTACCTCCTGTACGGAGAGAGCCTACAGCACAAGAAATGACTGATCCCAAGAATTGTCATTTTCATCGATTCGTCAATCATCCCACCAGCGAGTGTCATCGACTCAAGCAAATCTTCAACGAAAAGATCGAGTCAGGAGAGTTGAACTTGGGGACTGAGGGTATGCATAAGAATCCACTCCCTCAGCACCAACCTCAACGTCAACACCAACGTCAGCATCAACCCAACATTCGAAATTTCACCATCTCCGGAGAATCTGTCAAGCAAACTGCTAATTATTTGATGGAGAATTTATGCGAGCTCTTACATTTTTCTAGAAGTCAGCGAAGCAACATTTTTGCAGCCCTCAGCTGGATTGCTAGCGGAAAAGAACTACCTATACCTGAGAAGGTTCAGCCAAAGCCTGGCGAAATTACACCAGAGATGATGGCAGGAGGGGAACGTATTCCAATACCAATTATCTCTGCTCGCCTTGAAGGTACGAATTTTAAGAAAGTTCAAATTGATGCTGGTATTATGGTTAATTTAATCCCAATCAAAACGCTTCAAGCAATTGGGATTTCTCGACGGGATGTCATCTACTATCCCACAGTGACGAAAGATTCAAAAGGAAATCTCCAAGACATATATGGTTATGTTACCTTGGATATGAAGGTGGACTCTGCTCGCACCAAAGCCAAGTTTCATGTAATCAAAGAAGATGAGGAGCACGACATGATCTTAGGACGTCTCTGGCTCCATGGGAAGAGATTTGTACCTTCAATCTCACCATCAATCATCAAAGGCCAAGAGTTCATGCTTGACCAAGAAAAGCTGCAACGTGGGAAAGCTGGAATACCATGTGGGGTCCGAAACTCTGGTGATATTCAAAGAGGTACGTGAAAGTGATTTGAAATACTTTATTCAGAATTATTTACTTCACGGAAATCCTATCCAACGTATCCCCACACAAGGATTGGATAATTCTCCGACATGGGGACTTGATTGCATCAAGTCTATCAAACCCTCTGAGACACCTCAGGAGGAAATCAAGGCCACTCCCAATAGGTGGGTTCGGGCAAAGCAACGGTCTTATAGGCAAAAGACACCTGGGATGTCATGGGTTCCTAAGGCTGCTTTTCAAGAAGGAGATAAGGTTATGCGACGCACTAACCGAAGAGTAACTTCTATTTCGGGGTCCACACCAAACTGGGAGGGACCTTATGTTATATCTCGAGTCATGCCTAATACGCGATAAGTGCAATACATCAGCGGCCTTCAAACATGGTGGTCAATGGCAAGTGGCTCAAGAAGATATGAAGATTCACTTTCCAATTCCTTCAAAAGAAAAGTCAAGTAATCTCTTGCCTTTTAACAATTTCATTCAAAAACTCAAAACCTATGAGTTCAAAACCATCAATTCCTACAAACCCTTTGTTCATAAAACCAAAGCAAAATAAAAATCTACTGACAAAATGTTTTGCTCCTGAAGCTCTTCAGAAACAACCATCTAGTGAAGATTTCGCTCCTTCATCAGCTGCCTTCTTTATTAGAGCAATATGAGCAGTCTTCTTCTTCACCTCTTCAGTTAACTTACGGAGTTCCTCAGTCATGGCTGCATGATTCCTCTCTTCCTGCTTCACCAAATCATGGGTAAATTTGCCAACAGCAGCACGCCTTGTTCGAATGTATTGGATTCTCGCCTGAAGCCACAACAAGTTGGGTTTGAAGTTTTCGAATGTAGCAATCAGCTCTTCTGCTTCATTTAGCGCCTCAACTGCAACACCTGCAAGCGTATGAAAGTGGGCACACCTTCCAACAATAATAAGGTGACCATAGAGATTCCATATCCTTCTATACAGTGGGACGTGTCCCTCGGGAACATTAAATCCTCCCACTAGTATATGACCAGGGAGATCGTTTCATGGGGAGGATTATATACCAAACCAGCATGAGGAAACTCAAGAAGAGTCCACCTAGTTGGAGCATCTACTCCAACAATGTCGATATTCTCACAGGCTCATATTTCTTATCGACGAGCTGAAAGAATTTCAAAGCAAGCAGAAGTTTAATAATATGTTTCAAGCTATATGATGAAAGCTTAACATAAGAGGATGATTGAATTTACCTCAGCAATAAGAGGATTCTCATCAGCAACATCGTCAAAATCCTTACTGAGGTTTTGACCATCACTAATCTTTTACCAACGAAGTAGCTGTCATTCGTTTCTTCATTATCCTCAGAAGGCTACAAGAGCAAACAAGCAGGTTCATCCTACATCAAATAAAGAAGAAAAGTCATTGAAAGAAGATATATCAAAGGATTCACGACGAAGTAATTTTCTGACGTCTGAATTTTTACGAAGTACAGCGAAAGACTCAAAATCTGTACAAATCCGTAAGAGATATGAAGAAACTTCCTTCACGAGAGTTGTTCGTATGGATGTTTCCTATCACGTGCTAAAAGGGCTTAATTTTTGGAGCAATCTACTGGCCGGAATGATTTTTCTACTAAACAGCGTACAGACTGCAGCATTCCTGGACGTGGCGTTACTTTGTGGCACATGAAATAACAAGCAAAACAGCATGGAACTCAGATTTTCTTCTTTGAGGTGAAAGCTACTGAAGTCCTTTTTCTAAATTGGGGTCAATCATCGAAATCCGCCATCGGATGAAGATTTTATGGCCATTCTCGTGACGCGACTCGAAACAGGAAAATCTGACGGGATTTTTACTTTTTTACTAAAAGTGAAAATGTCGCAAAGAGAATGAAATCTTACCGTTACCCAATCCTTTGCAAATGGATTGGGGACTTGATTAGCACTTAAAGGAGTCACCATGGAGCTGCTACTAGCTGGGGAAATGATACTCCACCCGGAAGACGGTAAACACCGAAAGATACAGTTTCAGTATTGGTCTCTTGTGTTGCGACGCTAACAAACTTCTGATTAGGCGGAGTTGGCTGCACCAAGGAGTCATGAATAAGATTTCAAGATTATTCAAGTCAAGCTTATGCGAGTACTCCAAAGTACAGGGTCCAGTTTGGGCTTCATGTTCGTGATTAAAGGCTTCTATGCGGAGGCGGCTGGTCCATCAACTCTATGCTCACCCTGGAACACTCACGGTTCCATGCTGCGCAGGGGACTTAATGTTGATGGTGGTTTTTGGCGAGGAGGTCACAGGAGTAATTTCGCATCAATCTCTGGCATCC
>JAJJMA010137061.1:0-13083 GCA_023529015.1 Papaver nudicaule
TAGGGCAAGCAAGAGATGGGACGTGAGTTTAGGATGAGCAAGGGATAGACGTGAGCTAGGATGAGCAAGGGATACACGTGAGCTAGGATGAGCAAGGGATGGGACGTGAGCTAGGATAAGCAAAGGGATGGGACGTGAGCTAGGGCATGTGCATAAGCATACACTACACCAAATTTGGCGGACTGCCACACAATTTAGCAACGGTTATGATGCCGTTGCGGAATAACAACTCTTTTTGGCCGTTGCGGATTTTTTGGGCCGTTGCGGAATTTAGCAACGACCCCTGTCACGTTGCTAATAGCAACCCTTTTTTTATTACGCGTGCGAAGTAAGTGTGTGGGCATAAACACCTCCCCACACTTTTTAGTATGTTTGTGCCCAAACAAGCTATGCCTAGAGTATTTTCCCACCCCTAGCTGTGAAGTGTGTGGGATGATTGTGTGCCATGGCTGCTTAGACTTTAACCCTCATCGATCTAACCTAAAGTCCTCTCATCCTCAAACCCTTTTCTCCTTTGTCTCTCTTTCTTCTGCAGCCATGTTCTTCTCAGGTCTTTTTCTCTGGAAGCTCATGTTCTTCCGATTTCAAGCTAAATCCCTGAATCAATACCTCAACTTGCTAATCTTTATATCATATTCAAAACCCTTACCAGATCTGATCGAAAAAAAAAAACCCTAATTCAAATTTATGTAACCCTAAAAAATTGATACCTCTTCTGATTCTCGTTTATAAACTTAACTCCATTCGATTTAGGGTTTTCAGTTCATCAATTCGAGTTATGTTTATGTTATTTTCATCTTCTTTCCTGTATTCGATTCGATTTAGGGTTTAAATTTTTTTTCTCGAAGATTACTGGTATAACATCTCCATTCCTTTTATATGATTTGAAGGTCAGTTGGTATTACTTTGATGTTGGGGTTTCTTATTAGTTGGATTCTTATAATACTTGTGTGATGTGTTAGGGTTTCTTTTAGATGGTAATTTCTGATGATGTTTTTCTGTTTACATATGAATTGGGTATGTATCTGTTAAGATTTCAATTTCTGAACTTGGGGGTTTAGGTTAAGAAGGATGTGAATATATAATTTGCTTTCAGGTGGTAACATTAAAAGTTTGCTTGAGTTTGCCAATTTTGTCTTATTTAGTATTATGAAGAACAGTATTCTTTCTAAAATTTCCAAGGTGGTTAACACACTTGTACATAACATTCATGCATCTTGTCTTCAGATAGATTTACATCCTTGAGACAGGGAGCAGACCACCCTGATTTTCCTGCAAGAATATGTCTTCAATCCAAATCTCCAGGAACACTTAAACAGTTCAATAGACAAGATTCATACGCATTTGGTGGTATTCACATATGGCTAAGCTCTTGTCAATCTACAATAGTTTTTTTTCTTCTGGTAGTAACTATCCAAGCATAATCATCACAGAACTCAGATAAACACATATAGGGGGTGGGGGTAATGATTTAAACAATTCTAGGCTAATTAATGAAGGTATTGTTTTGTAGGAAATGAATTAAAGCGGCTGCAAGATTGACGCAATGTTTATCTAAGAACAAGAAAGACGAGAAACTGGAGCAAGTTGCGGAGAAACAAGGAAGACAAGGGATACATAGCATATTTGAGAAAGCTACATGCTGGAGAAAGGAAATATTGATGCAATGCTTACTTTCAAAGGATAAAATTTAGTCCTCAGGCATCATCTTCTATGACTAACCCCAGGAGAAGCTGATGTGCAAAATGTTGTGGTTCCTTGGGAGGTAATCACTTGTAGATGTTTTCCGTGGTGTTGTTTGCCTTGCCTTGTCTTTGCTTGCTTAATGTTCTTGGGATTTTTATTTTTGAATGAATTGTTTTGCTGCGGCATAGTTAGCTCTTAGTCTTGATGGATTCTTGTCAGTCACTTAGAGTTTAAACTTAGCTACTTCGTCAATCATGTATAACACGTTGGTTATCTCTCTGGGGTGTAAATTATTAGGCCACCTATATGTGAAATATCAAATATGGCAGTTTGCATTTTCTAGATTATCTTCTGTTTATTTAGGTTTCATTAGCTCAAAGTTGTATCCCAAGATTATGGAGCTTCTCCTGTAGATTTTTTAAAAAGTTTGTTTGTTGCATAGTTCTCAATGAGTGTATGGCAGTTTGCATTTCTAGATTGTCTTCTGTTTATTTTGGTTTCATTGTATCCCAAGATTACGGAGCTTCTTTTTTTAACTGATACATTTTCTATTTGTTGTATACTTACGTTTTCTATTAATTGATTGATCCCAAACTTTGAATTCTATTGTTTTCTTCAGCTAGCACAAAGCTTTTAAACTTTCATGATTACCTAATAGGCTAATACCTGACTTGACTGGCCTTTGTGCATTTTTATTTGTTGCAGTGATGTTTATGAAGGAACACGGATGGCTAATAAGATGGATATCTTTGGAATAAAACAGCTTTTACAACCCCTGGAAGAAGCTGGAACATTGATTAGAAGGACAAAAGACCAGGTTTTTATTTTCTTTCTTGTATAATTTGTTCTGAATGTAGCAATGTTACGTCCTGTCTTTCTTTGGCACGTGAAGTCTTAAATTGAGTTCCACTATTTCCTTCAGTTACAAGAAGAATTGGACTCGTTCATTGTAGTGGAAAGAGATGGTTCTATCATTGCTTGTGCTGCACTTTTTCCTTTTTCTAAAGAAAAATGTGGAGAAGTGGCTGCTGTTGCCGTCTCTCCTGAATGTCGTGGCCACGGACAAGGAGACAAGCTACTTGGTATTATTATTTTTCCTTTCCGTGAACTTGTTCTTATTTTATTTGTATGACAAATGCTCAGAAAATAAATCATATTGAATGAATTGGAATTTAAGCTGCACTGTGTTCTTGGAAACAAGTTTTCTTGGTCTTTTGCATCTTTCTTTACTGCTTATAATTTTGAACATTTCCTTTACATTCCAGATTACATCGAAAAGAAGGCAGCATCCCTTGGTTTGGAAAAGCTTTTTCTGCTTACCACCCGAAGAACTAATTCAGACGTCTAGAGTTGGGGAATTTAAGATGCGTCTTCAGCTTTTCCATGGCCAGATTGATTGTGGTATTCACTTGAAGTCAGATCCAACATATGACGTGGAAAAGTTGATATAGCTCGATCTGTTTTGTTTTATATTCTGATTTTGTTTTCTGTGTCGTTTGAGAACATGAACATAAAAGCACTTTGATCTCCATTCTACCGATATTTCCAAGTTTTCTTAAATGCGATTCTTTCTCTGTTGGTTCTTAAGAAGTTCTCTTTTGTTTTGGTGCTTGTGGCAGGTCTTTCATGGTGTAATCGTTGCTTGGCAAGGCTATAGAGGAGTTCGAATGTCGCCTTGCGATCCATAATGAATCAGTAAGCTTCTCTAAGCGTTGTTAGTAATTTGTATATCTTATTAGAGAACAAGAACACTGGTTTTTAGTTATTGAATGTATGAAGTTTTTTAGTTTTTTTTTGCTAAGTGGAAGAACTAGTTTTTAGTCTTTTTGGCTAAGTGTAAGAACTAGTTTTTAGTTTTTTTGGCTAAGTGTAAGAACAGAGTATGAAATTTTTATAAGTGTATGAAGTATTGGTTTTGGCTAAGTGTAATTTTTTGAAATGTCTATTGAAATTTTTCTAAGGTCCAAAAAGACTTTCTATTGACCATGACCAAAAAGACTGTCCTGTTGACCAGGTCAAAGATTGGCCGAGCTGACCAGAACTGACCAGGTCAAAGTCAAGCTTGGTCTTCTTTGACCTGGTAGTTTTTTTTTTAATTTGGTAAAAATTTACAAACGGTAATGGCGCCGTTGCTGGTCAAAATATTCGAAACGGTCGGTGGGCTGTTGCTGATTAGAATCCGTAACGGCAATGGCGTCGTTGCTGGCAAATATCCGAAACGGAAACCCAGCCGTTGCTGCCAAAATTTGGCAACGGTGAAGAAACCGTTGCTTAATCCGTTGCTATCCGAGTTTAGCAACGGCAACATTACCGTTGCTAAAATTTGTCACACCATGAATAGCAACGGCCAGCCACCGTTTCTAACACTTTTAGCAACAGATGGGCACCGTTGCTACCGGCGAAATTTGGTGTAGTGATAGGCTAGTAGGATGCGTGCACAAGGATGCATGCATAAGCAAGGTCGCATGCATAGGCAAGGTCGCATGCATAGGCAAGGATGTATGCGCGCAGGCTAGGGATATGGACCATGGTACTAGGATATGGTCGTGAAAGATCAAAATATGGCTATGGTGACCAACTTTCTTATCCCTACTGTAAAATAAATTCATACCTTGCCTCAAGCCATCCCAAGATACCAAAATGCAAAATTACTCTTGCAACCTCCTCGCCAAAAACCACCATCAACATTTAGTCCCCTGCGCAACATGGTACCGTGAGTGTTCCAGGGTGAGCATAAGTTGATGAACTAGCCACGTCTGCACAAACTCTTTAATCACGAACATGAAGCCCAAACATGACCTTGTACTTTGGAGTACTCGCATAAGCTTGACTTGTGATAATCTTGACATCTTATTCATGACTCTTTTGTGCAGCCAACTCCGCCTAATCAGAAGTTCGTTAGCGTCGCAACACAAGAGACCAATACAGTTTCCAAGCTAAGAACAACTCCATAGTGACTCCTTAAAGTATCAATCAATTCCCCAATCCATTTGCAAAGGATTGGGTAATGGTAGGACTTCATTCCGTTTGCTATATTTTCACTTTTAATAGAAAAGCAAAAATCCCGTCAGATTTTCCTGTTCGAGTCACATCACGAGAATGACCATAAAATCTTCATCCGACATTGGATTTTGATGTTTGACCCCAATTTAGAAAAAGGACTTCAGTAGCTTTCACCTCAAAAAAGAAAATCTGAATTCCACGCTGTTTTGCTCGTTATTTCATGTGCCACAATTGGCGTAACCTCCAGAAATATTGCAGACTGCATGCTGTTCAGTGGAAAAATCATTCCGGCCAGTATATTTTCTCAAAAATTAAGCCCTTTTAGTACGTTGGAGAAAACATCCATACGAACAACTTTCGTGAACTCATTGTACAACTTTTGAGTTTTCTGCAGTACTTCGTAATAATTCAGACGTCAGAAAATTCCTTCTTTAGAAAACGTCGTGAACTCATTGTAATACTTTCTTTTGATGGTGTTTCTTCCTTATTTGATGTAGGATGGACCTGCTCCAGGCTTTGTGAATGCTTCATTCACTCCCTTTGGTCAAATCTCACCCTTCGGTGGAGCAACTCCGGATGGCACGACTACAGAGCGAAATAAAAGTGGAGAAACAACAAGACCCATATCCTCCGTAACACTTGATGATACACATGTTACTTTTGTCAACTCTTTTAATTTGAAGTAAAATATTTCAGTATTATATTCTCACCTTGTTTGCTCTTGCAGCCTTCTGGTGGTAACGAAGAGACGGAAGATAGTTACTTCGTCGGTAAAAAGATCAGTGATGGTCAAAACCTCAGTAAGGAATTTGACAATGTTGTTGATGAAAATCTTTCCCTTGTCAAGGTAAACTCAGCCATCTTCTCATATTAAGCTTTCATTATATAGCTTGAAACGTATTGTTAAACCCCCGCTTGTCTTGAATTCAGGTTGTCGGTAAAGAACTTCAAATTTATGAGAATCCCGACATTATTGATGTAGATGCTCCAATTACTTAGATCCTCCAGGAATTTCCTTTTGCTAGTATGACGTATAATCCGCCTCATTAGGTGACTCTCCCTGGGCAGGAGTTAGTGGGAGGATTTAATGTTCCAAAGGAACACGTCCCACTCTATAATAAAATTTGGAACCGCTATGGTCATTCTGTTACTGCTGGAAAGAGTGTCCACTTCTACACATCCATAGGTATTGTGGCTGACTTCATGGTGTTGATAGCCAAGATGGATGCTACCCCATTAAAGGATGTCACTGATGAGCTGTTATGTGAGATAGAGGAATTAATCACTGCATTAAAAATCTTCAAACTCAACTTGTCGTGGCTTCAGGCAAGAATCAAGTATGTTCGAACAAGGCGTGCTGCTGTTGGCAAGTTCACACGTGACTTGGTGGAACAAGAAGAGAGAAACTATGATACCGAAGTTGAAAAGATTCGCAAGTTGGCTAAGATTCTGGATAAGAAAGCTGTTGATATTGCTCAAATAAAGAAGGCGATTATTGAAAGAGAAAAATCTTCACTAGATGGTTGTCTCTGAAGGGTTTCAGGAGCAAAACATTTTCTCAGTAGAAATTTATTTTGCTTTTATTTGGGTTTATGGAACAAATGGTTTGTAGGGATTGATTGTTTTGAATTTGAATTTTTGAATTGAATTGCTAAAAGGCAAGAGATTGCTTGCACTTTTGTTTTAAAGGAATTGGAAATTAAGTGAATCTTCATATCTTCTTGAGTCACTTGCCATTGATCACCATGTTTGAAGGCCTCTCATGTATTGCACTTATCATGTATTGTGCATTAGGCATGACTCGAGATATGACATAAGGTCCCTCCCAGTTTGGTGTGGATCCCGAAACAGAAATCCCCTTTCGATTAGTACGTCGCATAACCTTATTCCCTTCTTGAAAAACCTTAGGCTCCCATGACAACTCAGGTGTCCTTCGCCTATATGAACGTTGCTTTATTCGGGCCCACTTTTTTGCAGCTTTGGCCTTAACTCCCTCACGAGGTGTCTCGAGAGATTGGATAGACTTGATGTAATCAAGTCCCCATGTCAGAGAATTATCCAATGTTTGTGTAGGGACGCGTCGGATAGGATTCCCGTTGACTAAATAATTCTGAATTAAATATTTCAAATCACTTTCACGTACCTCTTTGGATACTATCAGAGTTTCTGACCCCACATGGTACTCCAGCTTTCCCACGTTGCAGCTTTCTTGGTCGAACATGAGTTCTTGGCCCCTGATGATTACTGGTGAGACTGTAGGCACAAATCTCTTCCCATGAAGCCAGGGACGCCCCAAAATCATATCATGCTCATTATCTTCTTTGATTACATGGAACTTTTCTTTGGTGCGAGTCGAATCCACGCTCAGATCCAAAGTAATGTGACCGTCCACATCTTGAAAATTTCCTTTGAATCTTTCATCACTGTGGGATAATAGATAACATACCGTCTGGAAATCCCAATTGCTTGAAGTGTTTTGATCGGGATTAGGTTAACCATAACACTAGCATCAATTTGAACTCTCTTAAAATTTGTACTTTTGAGACGGGCAGAGATAAGTGGTATTGGGACGCGCTTCCCTCCTGCCATCATCTGTGGTGTAACTTCATCAGGCTTTGATTGAATTTCTCTATGTCTTTCAGGTACAAGTACTTCTTTACCACTAGCAATCCAGTTGAAGGCTGCGAAAATGTTTCTTCGCTGGTGTGGATACCTAGAATTTGACTAGGTACTACAAGCCTTACTAAGGCTCCAAAGCCCATCAAAAAGAGCCCATGAAGGAGTCAAAAAGGGAAAATGAGAAGTCAAGGCAGTAAGACCAGAAGTCAAGATAAACTTTAAAATGAAGGAGTGGCATTTTCGTAATAAAGGGTTTGTGGGACACATGTCACCATGACATGAGAGAGAGTTCTCTATAAATATCAAGGGAATAGTATTTTGAAAGGGATCCATTCTTGGTTTTATCTTCTCTCTTCACTTCTCTCCCTCTCTTTCTCTCTCTTTCTCTCCCTCTCTCATGGCAAAGGGACTGCTGTGGTTAGGAGGAGGCATAGAACCTACGATATCAATATTTGGCGACCACATGCGGAGCCTACTCTCTAGCCCAGCAGATCTCTCGGGAGTTTTCTATTTTTTTTTTTGGCTCATTCCTCGTCCATTTTCATTACCCGAGGGTATCTTATATCTCTTTTAAACCGCGTCTATCTCATCCCACCCGCGTCAATCTTCTCAAAACCATTAACGCTCTTCCCTGCCATACACTCTTCACCTGTACCACCACCAACCCTCTGATTACTCCAACGCCTCAACCATCTTTAACACCAGCATCACCACCTAACCAAGGTGAATCACTCAACCTCGCTTCAACCAAAAGTTAAAAGGGTCTACAGCAACAACAACCAGTAGCTTCACCTTCCATTCAACCTCTTTCCTCCGCCTCTATTACCCCCTACACCTGTATGTATCCGGCGTCTCACCAACCGTCTTCAACCACTGTGTCTTGTTTCATGCCCCATTCACTACCCGCGCCTATTATTTACTCCACGTTTATCTCAATCTTCAATCTCCATTCTCATCTCACCTGCCGCGTTTATCGAAGTCCACATCGTAACCCCAAAAGGCGGATGCCTCTTCTCCTTAGCGAAAAATATGTCAGACAAAATACACCCAAGTTCCAACATTACCTCTCCTACTACAGGAGCGTGGATTCATCATCAGATTCCAATCACGTCAAAGGGCCGCTTATGATCATTATCCTATTACACCAGTATCGAGTCATCCTCAATATTCGGCTTCACCAACACCGCTTCCTTCTCCTTGTCCGGCTACACCACCGACAAGCCCTGCTCCACGTCCTACAAAAACCAGGAGTAACCAGACACGCCTTACCAAGCCAATCCTGCAACCAAAGCACAACAACCCCTGTGTCCTCGATAACAAAAGATATTTGTCGTTCTCAACCTGCTTATTTCACATGGCCGACGATTATCCCTCTCAATGTGACATCAATTATGCCGCGGAGTAAAATCAAAAACAGAAAGGGAATCAATAAAGCATACATCAACAACGGAATCATCTCAACGACAAATTCAGATAAGTTTTCGTTCCTTCATCTCTTGATTTGATCGTAACCACAGATTGAATCTGTTAGGACATTGTCCGGTCAAACCCACTAGCATTGGTATGTCAAGCTAGTTGTCAGTTTTAGGTGTCAAAACACAATTCTTGATTTAGCCTACTCAAAGTTTACTTCGGGTTAGGATAGAGGTAGTAGAGTTTAAAGTCGATCTCCACCCTTTGAAGATGAAGATGGAGAACACACGAAGACATCATCAAGGACTTCATCAACAAAGGTTAGTAAAGATTGAATTTTCCTTGAACTCTTGTTATTCTTATCTCTATCTATCGAAGTAATGAACTCACTATGTGGAACAATGCTTATGACGGTGAAATTACATCATTGTATATTAACCCGAGGAGATTTGGTCCATATGATCATAGTGAGGGCAACCTTTGACCTTTGAGTAGGTCTCCATGTTATAGTGAATGGAAATACGAATTCAACGCTTCAAGAATCACTTCATTCCGTTGTAAAACGAAGAAGTTATGAGTGATTCATTGAAACTGAAAAGCGTGGCTAAAAGCTGAATTCGGGAAAGGGAGTAGGAAGCTTCTGGAACTTTCGGGAACGCTTTTCAAAAGTGTTGGGGTTCGCGAACCGCCACCTCGGGATTTACGATTAGGGTTTCCTGTCGTGTTTCTGAGGTCCATCTCCTGGCTACGATGGTCCACCTTCACACCTGTGTTGTGGTTCGTCCTGATTAGAGTTTTTCTACATTATCTTTCTTAAGAGATAAGTTTTGTAGAATATCTTCTAGTCAAGGGATAAGGTTATCCTTTCACAATTGTTATGAAACCAAAACTCTTAAATGAGGTAGTTATAATCTATCAAACTCTTGTTAGATAAACACTACTTGGTTTCTACAATAGAAAGGTGACTAGATTCATTGTGTGCAAGTTAAGTAACGGGGCGTGTTTACACGGTCACTAGCTAACTTGTTGCACAAGGAGTCTTAGCTTTATCCTTAAGCAACCATCACTATAAATATACATACATGTAGCTTAACAAACCATCCCTGCTGGTGTGTGTGCTACATAAGGTTGTTCTCCGCTATTTCTGTTCTTCACGAACAAGGTGAGAATTACATAAGACTTTACTTAGGGATTGTAAAGCCAAGTTTAACTATCTTTCTTCTCTAGATAGTTCTGAACTTGTATCCAGGTAGACCATTATAATTCTTGTCTATTCTATGGTCCTTCTCTTTTGCAATAAGGCCATTCAAGGATTATAGGTTGTAAAACCAGGATTGATAGATTCGATCTATATTGTACATCAACTTAGGTTGTTTTACATATAGGTTAGAGATTCTGCAAGATATCTCTAGGTTCTCTAGTTGTTCTTGCAAGAATACAATTAGGTCGTCACGGTTCTCGTGCAAACCCTAATTGTGTGTTTTTGATACCTGACCTTGTGAACGGTTCCTCAAAACACAAAACAAGTTTCCAAAACCTTGATTATATCTAAAGGGAAAATTGTTCTTTACGTATTCTCTGTCGAAAGACGGATTGAGTACAAAAAGCCTTTAACAGCGGTTAAAGCAACTCCTAGGCCTGTAACAGACGTCAGCTGGGGGAATCAAGTGCGTAGGGTCTTGTGGGATCCAAGAGGCGTAAAGAGTGCAACAGTAGCTGATTCGCTTGGGGGGTGGAATCGGTCTCTTCTACATTCCAATCCGAAGTCTGATAGTAGGTTAGTGCTTGTAGACAGTTAATACTGTGTGGTGTTCAAAACTGGACGAGGTCCCGAGGTTTTTCTGCAAGGCAGTTTCCTCGTTAAAAAAACTTCTGGTGTCTTGTGTGCTTTTACTTTCCGCATTATAACTCTGATTTATAATTAAAGCACCAAGTAGTACGTTATTGCCTAACTATCGAGATTACTCCAGTTAGAGGTTTGGATATTGATTTTTGAGATTGTCCAGACTTTTACCATAAGACTCACGAGCTAAAACGAAAAGTTGGTAGTATTTCGGTACCCCTTCTTTTTCAGAATCTAAAATCCAGATCTGCATTTTTTGTAAACTTTGCCTTAATCTTGACCTTGAATTATTTAAATAAAGTATTTATGATAAATTTAAATCCTGAGTTTTGGATGAGACAATCAAAGGGAATTTCTGATTCATGGCCATTAACTAAACGAGTTTTATGTTGCAGAGCTGCCCCTACAGTGTCTACGCTAGAAAACAGAAATGTGAGATGAAGAAAAGACACGAGAATCGGTTCTGTTATACACCCTACACGCGTCCTTGCCTTTGCAAACAAAAAATGTTGTCTATAGCTGATTCATTAGCATGTCAATCTCCACACGCTGGCTCTCATATCGCCTACGCGTGTCTAGTTGTTCCGCGTACTAACGCACGCCACTTTTATTGGATACTCCATCATCTATTTTATTCCCTCTCCTCATTTACATACATTCTGCCTATCAGATCTTTGCCACTTAATTATGAAGTATTATGGTGTCGAAATACCCCACTTTCCTTGCTTCTCGCTCTCTGACAAAATAAATTGATCCCCACCACCTTATCTTTCGGTGTTCCCGCTCACAATATCAGCCTAGTTGGGTCAAAACGCGGAAATTCCTACATATTATTCCACGAGTTCATCTCTTGCTTCCGCTTCTATCTCACTCCTCACCCCCACACGCGTCTAAATCCACTATGTGGGTTTCAAAAGGGGGACCGAGTAATCAACCCAAGGTCACCTTTCATTTCCTATTCTCTGCCAAGTTGCCAACCAAAACAAACACGCGCCCACCTAGCACATGTTCCCAAACAACATCAGCGGGGTCACTTTCTTGTTAACTAATATATATCCGCGCCCACCAAACAATGATGTGTATATGCGCTTTCAACGCGAGCACTACCTTGTAAATCCTCTCATTTTTTCATACAAACCATGGTTTCACACGCGTATACTAGACGAACGCGATATCATCAAAATCAATCTCTCTTCTACCAACGTGCCACATCTGCTCCGAGTCTACACCCACCTCCACCAACACTAAAACGCAAAGCCGCTTCATCATCGCCCTCTGACTACCCCAAACTTCACCAACATCACGCTGGATTAGGAAATGTTACGTGTACTCCAACGACCAGCGATATATACCGGTAACCTGAATCCACTTTTTTCTGATCTCTATTGGGTATTTAACCTATTTAATGCTATGATTGTCCATATGCGCATGACCCACCATTCATATACGCGCTAGACTTGTAATCTTACACACTCACCCAAATAAAGTTCACTTACGTTATTATTACCATGTGAAATAACACGTTACACAACACTTTTTTGAAATGCCATTTACTATTAAATTTTTTGAGTAGGATGATCTAAAACCACACAGTATTATAGTACCCTTTTTGTTTGGTCTGAATTTCTTTAGTCTATCTTGTATTTTTAGTCATTTATAACTGTACACGTCCCTCATGTTTTAAATTCAAACTTGCCCAATATGTGAAGGCCAGGGGACCTAGCCTCCTTAACGCGACTTGTTATTACTTATTGATACGGTGTATATAAATCATATAAAAATTTCTTATGCGTCGATATCTTGTTGTTACCCGACTATGTTCAAATATTATGCACTGTTCTAATTAATAGAGGCATGGAACTTCTGATAATGCATGTTGTTTGTTTGGACAAAATTATCGTCCTATCTGTGGGAATTTGTCTCTCTCTTAGCACCTCGCCTGTATACGAATATGTGCGCGCACTTTACAACCATTAGCAGTATATATGAGAAGCCATCTCCTTAGCTTGTTGAGCAAAATAAACATTACTAAATTAGCAAAGTTTTAGATTTTGTCACCATGTATATTGGACAATTAATGTTTACACTATATTTTGATGGTTCTTATTCACTCGTAACCATGATTAGTAAAATGCCCTGTACACCATCTGTTTATACGATTAGTTAACTATTCGTATAAGTAAAACTTCCAACCAATTATTATTTGTTTGTTTGATTTACTTGCTCTTTAGTCTCTCTTAGACACTTAATTCCATGAATATAGGAGCATCATTTTTCAGTTTAAATTTCCGAATATTTTTATATTTAGTTATTTAGCATTTAATAGTCCGAGAGCTTATGCTCAATATCACTTCATTGTACGCTGGAAAAAGAGCCAACACTAATATGTATGATGTGAAAACGCTGAAAACGCTACCTTGTACCACTTTCAAAATCGATTTAACACAAGGGCACTGAAAACCCTGGTCGATTGGGCACTGAAAACCCTGGTCGATTGGGCACTGAAAACCCTAAAGGAG
>JAJJMA010137065.1:0-14789 GCA_023529015.1 Papaver nudicaule
CTCAACTTACTTCTCCTTAGGCATATGATCACGGATGTGACTAATGCAAAAGGGTATATTCCGTTTAAAAAACCTTCAGATCATATAAACAACATCATAGACTATTGATATGATAGAATGGAAAATACGAAACATGGAAAGGAAAAACCTTTCTAACCTTTAGTGAGGACGTTATGATTTATCAAGTAGCAAGCTCCGGTCTTCATCTTCAATGGTCTTCGTCTCGATTACCTAAAACTATCCTAGTCCGAGTTGTAGAGTAAACTTATCAAGGATTGTGTTTTTGTCATTTAAACTTGACAGCGGACTTGAGATAACAATATCAGTGGGTTCAACCAAGCAATGCTCTAACAATCTCCCTTTTTGTCAATTTTAGTGACAAAACCAATCTTACATATGGATTCACAAAGTAAAATCTTTTAGCCCTAACCATAATGTACTTGATCTTCTTGTAATCTTCAACATCTTCAAATAAGAGTGTTCCTGCAAGTGAAGATTCAAGGTAGAGATAACAAACTTCAAAATCACCACACATCTTGGTTTTAGAAGGACATAGTCCAACAAGAGTTTGTTATGCAATTGAATAGTATATAAAACTTGTAAGCATATTGCATCGATGCTTAAAGATACTACACAATATGATATGTTCTCCCCCTTACTCAATACATCAACCTTTGCTTTGACATGACAAGCACATCGATTTTACTCCCCCTATGACAATGCCGTAGACATTTGTCTTAGTAGATAGAAAGATTTTACTCCCCTTTACTACAAGATTTCTCCCCCTTTATGTCACAAAAATAGACAAAAAATAAATAAATAGGTATCCTCATAAAATAACATCAATTAATGTAGACAAGGGTAAACATACCTGTAATGGGAGATAAAAGATGCAATTCTTTCACAATTTCCACAGCCGCATACCCCAAAAAGATATTACCATGAAGCACAAGTTCAAAAGAACTCTCCCCCATTGTTTGTCATTCCAAAAGGAACAACGCGACGACCTTCCCAAGCAAGGATTTGGAATAAATTCTTGGGTGAAGCACAATTTTACAAGTAAAATTGCAATTATGTTTTTCTTCCCTAGCCAGTTACGGTCAAATAGGAATTCAAGGTTTAATCTTCCAAATTTCAGAAAGTTTCGGTTAACCATCGCCTTTAGAAAAAACATAAGGTTACCCCTTTCTAGTGGTTGTAAGACTAAAATTAAAGGTACAACATTTTATCCGGCGGAGTCCAACATTGTATCCTACGAGGTTCCTCCTTATCAAAATCGTCTCATGTTAGCCATAAGAGTCAGAAGCATGGATTTTGATAGTTCTTCATGAACTGCTTTACCCGAACGGGTGATATGGCTAAAAAGAAAGTTCACGATATGTGCAATACATTCATATAGATAATCAATTAACATCAAGTATTGCAATCATCAAAAAGTTTGAGCAAGACTTTTTGAGTTATGTAATCAGGGTTAGAATATAACACACAAATGGAAACATAACATAGAATCTTTCAGTGAACGATAAGAGTATCAAATCCACACACACATAATTCAAAGTTATTACAACTCGAAATGTTTTAGAAAGATTCATAAAGTTTTGAAGAAAGAGATATATGATACTGCTCAATTAGTCACTAAAATCAGAAGATACTTCTCCTGCCATCTCAGCCGAATCCGCAATCAGAACTGGATATCTTATGGTACAATAGTCCAATTGTCTCTGTTGTAGAAGGACATGTGCCTCAAGTTCACTGGTTCTGATTTGAGCTGCAGTCATTCCTTCTTCATTGAAGCCGAAGTTACCTGTATTAGGAGCTGGTTCTGGTGCACGCATCTGTAGTGGTACAGGTGAAGGATCGGTTGTACACAGATTCCTTTTCATCTTGTTTATGCTCCCTCGGTCTAGCTTCTTGAGAGGTCTTCCAGGTGATCCAAACATAGAAATATCATATGTTTTTATCTTGTTGCAGATGAGGCTGGGAAAACCAAAGCTTCTTCTGTTATGACTTAAAGGAATCGAGATTTCTGGCGGATTATGAGACCGCAGATATCAATTTCCTGATCACCTACAAGAAGATAATAGACAAACTATGTCATATTGCGGCTCCATACATCTCTGTTCATCTAACTTGGAATCAAGTTGGCGGTAGCAAGCTTGCCAAATAATTTCAAGTGAAATGAAATAGTGTTGAGAGGAAATTTCCCTCCAACCCAGGGTACTTGACTGCCGAGAATAATATCAGAAACTCTTAACTGATTAGGTCGAATATCGTCGGGCTGGGGGATAGCAAAAGTATGCCTCAACGGATAATCGATGAAAGTGTTGATCACATCACGATCAATAAACAGTATTTGGTTACCAATGGCAGTCTTAAAATGACACTGTTCATAATCAGAACCATGCATGTTGGCATAAAGTTGATTGACAACATCAGGGAAAACCTTTGCATCAGCACTATGAACCCTACCCCAGTCTCTTTGTGCCATGAAGTTCACAAATTCAGGTTCAGAAACAATATTATCGTATATCCTTTCATAAATTATGCCCCGAGTACGCCACGAAATAAAATTATCTCGACAAGTATCATTAACAAAATACATGCCTAGATTATTATCATATTGCAAGTGGGTGACATTTACCAGTGGCAGGGGAACGACAAAATTGGAATCATCATCATCATCATTTCTAGTTCTTCTACTCCTAGAACTTTCCCCTACGTATGTTCTAGCTCTGGTTCTTCTAGAACTCATGTTCGCGAAAAGTGAGATGAACTTACTTGATTTTTCGTGTTCAAGAACTTGAAGAAAAAGAGATCCGAAGGGTTCCTATCACACGAATTTCCACAAGAGATTCAATGCAACAGACGGATTTGAATTTCGTTCAAGAACGAAAGAGAACGGATGATTTTTGTGAACTGTTGGTTTCTTGTTCTCCAAAACTTTTCGAACTGTTTTTGAGAATAAGGAGAAGATGAACAAGCTTTCTTGTTTTTATCTCATGGTTTTTGAACAACACGTGTTCAATTGAGTTTACACGGTGACACGTTCAAGTTCTACACGTGCTAGTTCACAAAAAACTCAAAAAAAAATACCCCCCTTTAAAAAAAAAAATGTTCCTCAAAATACAACTAAGTTTTTTATATCAAGAATTATAAAAGAAAAAAAATTTCTTTTGAATAATATTCTTCTGCAAGAATTTTTCATTGTCCCCATGGATCCTGTTCTCGACTCTGGCCTTAGGAGCCAGAGGCAGGGAAGACAAATGAAAATTTGCATAGGAATTCCTTGATACCCACATCGAGTCATTACATTTTGGACTCTTTATTTATGATGTGGAAGTTCCAAAATTTTAAAGGACTAATGAAATATCTTGACGAAATGGAATTTTGTCACTAACAAGAGTCACATAACTCTTGAGCGTGGATATGTCTCCTTGGAGCAGAGCTCAACAAATTTGGAGAAAAAATATTATATTTCCCTTTTCGATAATTATGAGGAAAAAAGAGATTTAGTTTTCCGAAATTCAGGACCCCACGAGAAAATCTCCCTCCAGTCTTTAAATTTTACGTATCCGTTTTGATAAATAATATCACAATCTAGAGACAGTTGGATCCAATAAATCTCTGATCCTTCGAAAGATTTTTCTTTCGAAGAACACATGAATGATGAGACCTTAGATTTGCCGGTGTGTTTGGGATAACACTTCTGCAAAGTATGACGTACAACGAAGTTTTCATCAATAAAAGGAGAATAAAACATACTTACAGTGTTTTCTGCATGAGATGATGTTTCTTTGGTAGACCACTGGAGTCTCTGTATTTATCAGCAGGTCAATGCCGAATTCACTTTGTAATTGTCAGAGATGATCTTTCCAAGTCGTCCTGCTCTCTCTTCATCTTTTCTAAGAATGTTTTCTACATAGAGCTGTAGATTGAAGAGGTCCTTGCCAATATCATCAAGGATATTTAAACAACTTGTTTTTCTGTTCTGAGAGATCAAATCTCTGACAGATGAAATAAGATCTGACGCAGAGATATCAGGATCAAATTTCACATTATCTGGTGGTTCATGTTCAATAGAACAAATTGTCATAGGATCACGAAAGAGTCAAACACAGACAGTTATGTATTTACAAGGTGTTTGCCTGCTCTGATACCAATTGAAAAGGAGGGGATACCGAGATACACCACCAACTTTTGAATTCGTGAACCTAGTTGATTATGCTTGTTTGAACGATCTCACAAATCAATATTCAAACAACAACCTGAGTATAGTTCAGAGAATCGAACCCTAACAAGACGTGTTCTTGTAGATCTCACGAGGTATGGATTCACTCAAAGGTTATGAATCATCAAACTTGCAATTACTTCAATTATAAAAATCAGAGGAAATATAATGCGGAAGGGAAAAGTAATGCAAGACCGAGGAAACTGCAAACCTAGCAGAAAAACCTCGGGACCTCGTCCAGTTTGAACACCCTCGGTATTAACTGAATACAGACGCTAGCCTACTCTCAGACTTTGGACTGGAATGTATCAAGACTGAATTAACTCTACAATCAATCCAGCTACCAATGTGCTCCTACGTCTCTTGGGTCCCGCAGAAACCTACGTACTTCATTCCCCTAGCTGACATCCTTTACAGGCCTAGGAGTTTCTCCACTTCCATTCGTGAAGACTAGCGCTACCCTGCCTCTAACAGGACGCCTAAAAGTATGCAAGTAATTAAACGAGAATACGATTGTGATTTCCTTTAGACTTAGATTCAAGGTTAATGGAAATCGGCTTTTACTGAATAGGGCTTATTGATCTAACCTAAATAATTTTACCTCCTAACGCTGGACGAACTTAGTATTAAACCTAGTTCGTGAATATGCGTTACAGAACTTCTAGGGTTTACCATACGAAATCTACCTTACGAAGTTTCTATCAAATCTTGGTCGTGATAAGATTGAAATAATTCAATCGACCCAAGATACAAGATCGGGAATTTTACTTCCGACTTTTGCTTCACGATCCTCAAGTGAAGTCTTTCTATAGTCGTAGTCCAAGAAAAGGACTTCGAGATGACGACCAACCTTTATGCAAGGATACACAGATGTGTAGAGGATTGGAATTTTATCTTGCATAAGGTCATCTATTTATAGTGATCATCAAGGGAGGCTTTGCTTTAAAGTTAAGCAACCTTAAGTAGGGCTCAAGAAAGTTCCGGATCTTAAAAGTCCATAGCTTGAATACCCATTCTCAATCTTTTTTTAACCTTTGGTTAAGACCAATGGTTATAGGAAGACTCACCTTGATAGAAGGATGGCAATTTAGGTTCAAGCTAGTTGAACATTGCGTGGATTAAGTAGTTGAATTCCATGGGCCAAGTAATGTCTAAGATCGAAAACTAAACGTACCCAACTGAAAACTTCAATGGAAGTTTTCCATGACTTATATGAACGCGTTCATGAACGCATACATATAGTAGGTATTTTGGAGTTCTGGAGAAACAAAGAACTCGTATGAACGCGTTCATATACAAACACTCATTATCTGGAATGCCTTATGCAACATGTGTACGCGTTCATGAACGCGTAGACTGTTGAGGTCATTTCATGAGACAACTCAACTTACTTCTCCTTAGGCATATGATCACGGATGTGACTAATGCGAAAGGGTATATTCCATCTAAAAAACCTTCGGATCATATAAACAATATCATAGACTATTGATATGATAGAGTGGAAAATACGAAACATGGAAGGAAAAACCTTTCTAACCTTTAGTGAGGACGTTATGATTTATTAAGTAGTAAGCTCCGGTCTTCATCTTCAATGGTCTTCATCTCGATTGCCTAAAACTATCCTAGTCCGAGTTGTAGAGTAAACTTATCAAAGATTGTGTTTTTGTCATCTAAACTTGACAACTGACTTGAGATAGTAATATCAGTGGATTCAACCAAGCAATGGTCTAACACCATGCCCACAACCATCCCGTGCCGTTTATTTTTATTTTCTTATTTTTTTACGCCAGCCCTAGGGCTGGCGGGATTTTAAGAAGGCCTTGGGCCTTGTGTTTTTCTTTTTTTTAGGTCCTGCTGGTATTAGGACTCTTAATAGTTATGTATATATATACACATTCCTAGGTTAAACTTTCAACAGAGAAGAGAAAAAAAAAACGGATTTTACCAGAGCAGTATTTTTTTTTTCTTTTTTTGATTCATTCTCTTTAATTGTTTTTTTAATCCTTGTTCATCATGTCGTCAAGTGGAGCAACAACGAGGAACAACAAGGTAACCGAGGGTTTTTCGTATTTATCGTTTTTTTTATATATATATATCGTCATATATATATATATATATATATATGTGTGTGTGTGTGTGTGTGTGTGTGTGTGTTTTCATATATATATAGGGATGAGACAAGTTGATGGCGCCATGGCCAACTCTTGTTTTGCACATGTCCTATAGTACGTGCGTATACATGACTATTCATGTTATCGGGAAAGTGGTTACTATCATCTGCATGAGTATGCGTAGCAACTTACTTGAAATTGTTTGTGTGTTGTAGAGAAAGCGAGGTGGCGACGAGGAGGCAGTTTCCAGTCATCATTCTGTCTGTGATACTACTGCTAGGACTCCCAGGTGTACCGATGGCTTTTCGTATGCTCCTATTATTAGAAACCCGAATGTGCTCGTTAAGTGTGGAGATTTCTCTGCTTGTTTTATTCCAAATCGGGGAGACCTTATTGACTCCTCCACAGTGGTGGGGTGATACTATCAGGTTCCTTCTGGAGTCTAAGGCATGTGTCGATGTGCCCGTTGATTTCAAAGTTCCACAGTTCCCCGTGATTCAATGTTGCGCTTGGTATGAATTTATCTTGACAAACAAGCAGGTCTGGCCAATTTTAGATCGGGCGGGTATCTTCTATGCGGTGAAGGCCACTGGGAGCTTGAGGATAAGTAAAGATGATGGCGCTATCGTCACTTTTCTTCTTCGTTGGTGTAAAGCGACCAGTACCTTCGTGATGAGTTGGGGTGAATTCACCATCCCTTTGGAGGCGGTTGCCATCTTGTACCACCTTCCAATGCTAGGTAACATTCCGAACAGCTATACATCATATCAGAACAAGATGATTGCAGAGTTGAACGAGAAAATTAAAGAGCTGCAAGTTGACAAGACTACTGCGAATGAGAGTTATATAACGTGGACTCGTCACTGGTATATAGGCGGCTCGAGTCCTTCGGGTAATGATCCTCATAGAACCATCTGCATTGCAGCGTTCCTCGTGCTTTGGTTGTCTAAAGATATTTTTGTTGATGATCTTGTTGGTACGTTGAAGCCTCATGTGGTTCCCTTAGCTGTTCTTCTTGCTCATAGCCAGAGTTTACTTATTGTAGCTTATTTCTAGGTTCTCAATATGCTCATCTTGGGGCTTTTGTCAGAGACATGGCAGCTCCTGGTGTTAAGAGAGTTAGTACCTTCTTGAACGCTTCGTTCCTCCAGGCAGTACTGTGGGAGTATTACCGAAACCATGGACCTACCAACGCTCCTCGTTTTGGTAAAGGGTCAGATGAAAGTCCTCGAATTTTGAAATGGATCAATAGCAAACCTATTACTTCTCCGATGTTGGGGGATTTGTTAGATGATGAGAGGAACATGTAGTAACCCTATTAGGGGGCACCCCTGTTAAGGGGTAATAGGGGAGCTGGCATTATCGAGTCGTTGTAACGGTTTCACGTCTAGCCGTTATATGGCTGTTATATTGAGTTCTGAGTCGGTTGTCGTGTGGTTCACACGCTTGCCTGTTTGTCATTTGCTTTATCTTGTTGAGTCTGTAATTGTTGGATCTTATCTGAAAAATAAACCAAAACCTTCTTCTTCTCAAAACCGAAGCTCTCAAGCTTTTCTCCCTTGTTCTCTTGATCCAATTTGTAGTGGAAACACTATAAGTGGTATCAGAGCAATCGATCCTTGTGACCGGTTGCGAAAATGGTGAATCAAAAAGACATTGATGAGATTAATAAGAAGATTAGAGAGTTAATGAAGAACTATGATGAAGTATCTAAGAAGATCGACACTGGACAAAAAGCTATGGCGGAATCACAACAGGAATCCACCAAACAACTGATTGATAGTGTATCTGTTATTATCAGTGGAAAAATAGAAGAGCAGATGAAGCTCACTGCTAAGAGCTTAGATGACTCCATGGAGCTGAAGATACAGGCTCTAGAAGAGAGATTACTAAGGGTTGGAGTAGATGCGAGCTTGCTTCAAGATTCATCTCCAGGATCGAGTTTACAAAAGAGATCTGGTTTATTGGGCTCTAGTCCGGAAAGTATAAGCTCCTCTACTCAGTTTACCAATTCACATAAGCCTAAGGTTGACTTTCCTAAATTCGATGGGAGTAATCCTAGATCTTGGATTAGGAAATGTAAAAAGTATTTTACATTGCATAATATGAATGAGGAAGAAAAAGTGCATATGGCTTCTATGTATCTTGAGGGAAAAGCTGACATATGGTTCCAAGATTATCAGGAAGGAAGGGATAAGATAGAATGGACTGAGTTTATTATAGATTTATGTTCTAGATTTCAGGATTTGGGACATGATGATGTGGTTGGAGAGTTCAATAAGCTAAGCCAAAGGAACACTGTGCTTGAGTACCAAGAATTGTTTGAAGAAATGAAGGCCTTGATGTTGGCTAAGAATAAACATATTTAACAGAATAATATTTTACATCCAGCTTCATTAGTGGACTCAAAGAAGAACTGAGGATGGCTGTGTAGATGTTTAGTCCTACTAGTTTGAAGCAAGCTATATATTTAGCAAGGATGCAGGAAGCATTGTGGGAAAATGTAGCTAAGAAAAATAGATTCACCAACAGACCAACTCCACTGCAAATTCCTTATAGCAGTAGGTCTATGGTGAGACCACAAAAGTCCAACTCACCCTCACCAAGAAGCAGTAATGTCACAAGCCCTAGACTTCCAATTAAAAAGTTGTCATATGCTGAGATGAAATCTAGGAGAAAAAAAGGACTGTGCTACAATTGTGATGAAGTCTTTAAGGCAGGCCATAGATGTGTTAAACAACAACTATACATGTTAGCAGCAGATGAAGAAGAAGAAAGCATGTCTGAAGATGAAATTGCTGATGCATCTCCACTGATTCAGGAGATGACAGAAGAAGAGGTGGAGATATCTATGCATGCCTTGTCTGGACATACTTCTCACAATACTATTAAGGTGCAGGGAACTAGCAAAGGAGGTAGGACATTTACCATTTTGGTGGATAGTGGGAGTGCTCACAGTTTCCTAGATCCAGAAGTGGCCAAATGGGGTCAATGCTTGATGGTGGCTACTGCAAATTTTCAGGTAGCTGTAGCTGATGGCAACAAGTTAGTGAGCAATGCTAGGTGCCCTCAATTTAAATGGAGTATACAAGGGCATCAATTTGTCTATGACATGAGGATATTACCTCTTGGGGGTTGTGATATGGTATTGGGAGTTTATTGGATGAGGGAAGTTAGCCCTGTGGAGTTTGATTTCAAGAAGCTTACTGTTTCTTTCATTAAAGCAGGGAAAAAAATTCAGTTGCAGGGCATTGGAGATGTTGCTAGAGTTTCTATGGTGACTGGTGAAGAATGTCAGAAGTATTTAAAGAAGCATAAGCATGGAATCATGGGGCAACTGTTCTCTATTAATGCTTCTAACTCCACATTACCGACACCTGACAGCAAAACTCCTATACTCAAAACATTTGAATCCATTTTCACTGAACCCACTTCACTGCCACCCATGAGGAAACATGACCATCACATTTCTCTTCAGCCTCTCTCAACCCCACCAAATCAAAGACCCTATAGAATCCCATATATTCAAAAAGAGACTGTTGAGAAATTGGTACAGTAAATGCTTGCTTCTGGTGTTATTAGACCTAGCCATAACCCCTTTTATTCTCCCATCTTGCTAGTTAAGAAGAAGGATGGCAGCTGGAGGTTTTGTGTGGATTACAGAAGGCTTAATGATATCACCGTAAAGAACAAATACCCAATACCTGTCATTGATGAGTTGTTGGATGAGCTAAATGGGGCTAGAATATTCTCTAAGATTGATCTAAGGGCTGGTTATCACCAGATAAGAGTCAGTCCTCCTGACATACACAAAACATCTTTCAAAACTCACCAAGGGCATTATGAGTTTATTGTGATGCCATTTGGACTTACCAATGCACCTGCTAGTTTTCAAGATCTCATGAATGATGTGTTCCAGCCATACTTAAGGAAGTTCATTTTGGTGTTCTTTGATGATATTTTAGTTTACAGCCCTGATATGAAGACTCATTTGCAACACTTAACCACTGCTTTGACAATCCTCAAGGAGAACTCCTTGTTTGCTAAGCTAAGTAAGTGCTCTTTTGGTCAACCTCAAATTGAGTACTTAGGTCACATCATTTCTGGAAGTGGAGTTGCAGCTGACCCAGAGAAGATTGCTTGCATGAAAAATTGGCCAGTACCAGCTACTCTTAGAGATTTGAGAGGGTTTTTGGGTTTGACAGGCTACTATAGGAAGTTTGTTAAAGGTTATGGGTTAATTTGCAAACCATTAATTGAACTCTTGAAGAAGAACAACTTCCAGTGGAGTATTGAGGCACAGTCAGCTTTTGATCAGCTGAAGGAAGCTGTCACCACCACACCAGTATTAGCTCTCCCAGACTTTACAAAACCCTTTGAACTCTCAACTGATGCATGTGATATTGGTGGAGCTGTTTTAAGTCAAGAGAAGAAGCCCATAGCTTTCTTTAGCAAGGGAATGGGGACAAGGTTTCTGAGCATGTCAACATATGAAAAAGAAATGATGGCAGTTGTCATGGCAGTAACTAAGTGGAGAACCTACCTCATGGGCAACATGTTTATCATATATACTGACCATCAAAGCATCAGATATTTCATGAAACAGAAGATTCATACTGTGTTGCAACAGAAGTGGCTCTCCAAGCTGTTGGGCTACAATTATGAACTGAAATATAAGAAGGGAACTAATAACAAGGTGGCTGATGCCCTTTCAAGAAGAGGTGAAGGTAATGCAAACACTTGTATGGCCATAGCTCAGTGCCAACCAACTTGGTTGAAGGAAGTTCAAGATAGCTATATTGATGACCCAACAGCTCAAGAATGGATACCAAAATTGGTGCTACACCCTGAAGGAGTGGAAAATGTCTCTTATTAGCTTGGTATTCTTAGATACAAAAACAGAATTTACATTGGTGATAAAGGTGGTACCAGGGAAAAAGTCATTAGTGCCATTCACAACTCTGCTTTGGGTGGACATTCTGGATCTCAAGCTAGCTATCAAAAGGCTAAACTCTATTTTTACTGGAGTGGAATGAAGCAGCACATACTCAAGCATGTACAAGAGTGTGATACTTGCCAGCAGCATAAGGGGATGAACACTCTACCAGCTGGGTTATTACAACCATTACCGATTCCTGAACAAGCTTGGACACATATCAGCATGGACTTCATTTCAGGGCTACCAAAATCTGAGGGTAAGGAAATAATCCTGGTCATAGTGGACAGATTCACCAAGTATAGCCACTTTATAGCCCTCGTCCACCCCTATACTGCAGTCTCTGTGGCTAAGGTATTCATAGATACCATTTTCAAGTTACATAGGTTACCCAAGAGCATTGTATCTGGCAGAGATGTTATATTCCTTAGCAACTTTTGGCAAGCATTGTTTGCTAAACTTGGTACTCAACTGCACATGAGCACAGCTTATCACCCTCAGTCAGATGGGCAAACTGAGAGAATGAATGCTTGTCTAGAAACTTACTTAAGGGTGTATGATAAGTTTAAGACCAGCAAAGTGGGTTTCTTGGCTATCCTTGTGAGAGTGGTGGTATAACACAGCTTATCACACCAGCCTTAAACTCTCTCCTTTTGAAGCCTTGTATGGTTACCCACCCCCCTTGTTTGGAGTTCCAGCATCTTATGATGGAGTAAATGCTACAGCTGAAGATTACTTAGAACAAAGACAAGAAATGGGAAGGCTGCTGAAGGAGACACTGGAAATGGCTCAACATAGAGTTAAGCAGCAAGCTCATAAGAAGAGAGTGGAGAGACATTTTGAGGTGGGAGATTGGGTGTATTTGAGGCTACAACCTTACAGGTAATCCTCAGTGCAATTGAGGAGAAACCTGAAGCTAGCTGCTAAGTTCTTTGGGCCATATCAAGTCATAACCAAAGTGGGCACAGTAGCTTACAAGCTGGATCTTCCAGCAGGGTCCAAAATTCATTCCACCTTCCATGTTTCACAACTCAAGCCAAAGTTGGGAGCAGGGCTACTACCACAAACTATTCTACCAGCAACAGACTCTGAAGGTAAGTTAAAGTTCAATCCTCTTAAGGCCATTGCCACCAGGAAAATTAAGAAAAACCAGCAGGAGGTAGAGCAAGTGTTGGTCCAGTGGGAGGGAATGACCAAACAAGACGCTACATGGGAAGACAAAGACTTTAAGCTGAGCCAGTTCAAAGAATTTATGAGGACAAGGATCTTCTGCAGCAGTAGGCATTTGTAGTAACCCTGTTAAGGGGTAATGGGGGAGCTGGCATTATCGAGTCGTTGTAACGATTTCGCGTCTAGCCATTATATGGCTGTTATATTGAGTACTGAGTCGGTTGTCTTGTGGTTCACACGCTTGCCTGTTTGTCATTTGCTTTATCTTGTTGAGTCTGTAATTGTTGGATCTTATCTGAAAAATAAACCAAAACCTTCTTCTTCTCAAAACCGAAGCTCTCAAGCTTTTCTCCCTTGTTCTCTTGATCCAATTTGTAGTGGAAACACTACAGAACATTAACTTTCGTCCATGGTACACCATTATCTCTCCCAGGATTGTTCAGCCTAAGACCTTCACAGACATGCCTAGTATTGAGATACAGTCGGGACCTCAAGGAGTGAACGGTCTTACTGAGGGACAAGCTATCTTCATTAATAGTAGTACTCCTGGTTATATCCTTGGTTTCTTTCGTGGGGAAGAGGTGGTGATGCCTTATAATATTGACTGGGCGGCGAGAGTGATGGGTTTTGATCAAGACGTTCCTGCAAAGTTGCTTCCCATGCCTTCTGCGGAGGTTCTATGTGCATCTCTTGATGTGTCTCTTCATCCCGGTCGTGTCTTCACCTTCGTTCATTCTCACAGACCCGTTAGGATGACTCCTGAATATCATAGGTTTTGGGATGGCACTCTCGAAATTATTCACAACTTTGTCAACGGTCAGAGCATTGGCCGAGGTATTCCTGTTGTTCCCCCTCAGGTACTATAACTTGATTGCAATCCGCTCATGGTTGCTAAATGTCCATCTCTTTACTCTTTGTTACTCTCCCATAGGTGAGTCCATCTCTGAGTCCCCAGTTGGCTGACATAACTCTTGTTAGAGATACTAGGAGAGGAAGACCTAGGATGAGACTTCCTAGAGGGTATGTACCTCAGACGGTAGTAGATGAGCTTTCTGTTGACGACCAGGACGTCAATATGATGGTAATGAGTTTCACATCACTGTAGAGGTTCTTTCATTTCCATAGTATTGTCGGTGAGAGTCTCATCCTTATGTTCTCTTTCTGTAGGCGAGCCATCCAGGAGACAACGAACCCGTGGAGTCTTCAAATGTAGATGACAGAGTATCAGGAGGTACTTGAGAGGACTGATAATTCTTCACCTTTTCGCGAGGCGACGAGTCCTAATACAGTGAGTGCCTTGCATCTTTTTCTTCTTTTATTTCATATTTGCACTATTATACGAAAATCGTCGCGAAAAACTCATACGACCTCCGTTTTTCATGATCAACCCCTACTTTTGTAGATAAAACTCTGAAGTATCATCTATTGGGACAATTTCTTGAATTTGAGACCATTTACCTCATCGTTTTTGCTGAATAACGAATTACATGAGTATTTCGTCGTATTTATGACAGTCTCTTTCATGCGCATTCCCTGGTGTTTGCATCATATCTCTTAGCTCACTTGTTGTATAATTACGAAATTTTGACATCTGATAGTAGACATCTAGGAGAGTATTGTGTCCAAAAATCTTCCCAAGATTCCTCATAGATTATCCGCAGTTCTTGACGTAATTTAGCATAGGAGTCTAGACTGCGCGTCTCGCGTATGTTGTAGCGTTTGTGTCGTATCTCCCAAACCCCTTTCTGGAATGGCATGAAATTTTAGTATGTGCTAGGAGACATACAGATAGAGATTGTGTCAAAAAATGTCTCCACGTTCCGACAACTTTTCTTTTTCTCAATGTTCACGTCATCTTTCTCAAACCACATGGTGTCATTGTATGAAATTTTACCACATAGTTGTAGACATTAAAATGGAGTTTGTGTATGAATTTTACCCAAAAATTCCTCACGAGCTTTCCGCAGCAACCGTTTTGACTTCATATGTATGTTCTAGCTTCTGACTACTAATCCTCTCTTTCTCTTCTGTCTTTTTTTTTTAGTTCATGGAGGGAATCGGTGAGCTCATGTGGAATAAAGTGACGGTGACCAAAGACGTTGATGATCTTCATGCAGATCCTTCCACTAATGTTACCATGGGTATGTTAGTGGATGAAAAAATCGTTGATGATGGCGATACTGAAGAGATTGAGAATTCCGATTCCGAGGATACTATTGATGTCGAAATGAGGGCTATTGACGCCAAGATGAGTGCTCTCTACCCGAATCGTGGTGTTGCGTTCCCCCTCCTGAGCAGAGTCAAACCTAACCAAGTGGCAGTTGGTGGTTTCGTCATACCAAAG
>JAJJMA010137068.1:0-10456 GCA_023529015.1 Papaver nudicaule
CCGAGGTTCGCAGGCCTTCTCTCAACACTAAGGTTAAGGAAACAAAGGATAGACATAGGTAATCACGTGGACAATTAAAAAAATATATTTAAAAAAATTTGTGGTCTCACCTGCTAAACTGCTCTCTGTGGTCTCACCTGCTAAACTGGTCTCTGGGGTTTCTACAGACACTGTTTGGTTGTCTTCAAACCCAAACAATAGACTAGAACGACGACCTTTTTTCCCATTTTTCTTCTTCGTTGGCTTGGTGTTTGAGGTGCCACCCTTCTCTCGAGATACCCGGGTGGTACTCTGAGATACACCCTCAGACACGTCTTCTGAAACGAAAATGGAGTTGAATTATGGCACCATTGTTGGAAACGGTAAAGAAATATGGTTACAATACAACAAAACAATACACGTCGCACAGTTAGAGGTCGAACCCGGCTCCACAACATGATCAATGGGTGTTCTGCTAACATATTGGTGGGGATCAGAAGGAACTTCTGTAACCCGCTCAATAAGACCTGCCAGTTCCGGATAAGTATCCAAGTTCACGGAAGAGCTAACTGCCACGGCCAACTCTAGTGATAAATCGCGCTGCAGAATTGGAGCAAAAAAATTATAATATAACACCATGGCTCTGCCTGGTTGGTCTGGGTAAAGGGGCAGAGGTTATAAATAACAGACTCACCAACTGTTGGTATGCGATATAGGGCACCAGTTTATCACTATGGCTTGGGATCACAAGCTTGACTGTAATTGTGGAAAACCATTCATTGTACCCAGGTTCAACTCCAAAAAAAACACTTGGATTCGATACGGACACACCTTCAACCGTTGGCACAAGAGTGCGACAGAAATTCTTCCATTGGGTCTTATACTGCCCAAGATCGTTATCCCAGTTTTTGCTCGGTCGACTAGGACCAAACCTTTTGTAATACTGAGGGACTGGGGGTTTAGACTGAACCAACCCAAATTGTCGCATCACCCTCTCTGGCCTCTGCTTTTCACATTCGTGAAAATTAATCAACCAAGCCTCAGCCTTGCCAGCCAGCTAAGCAACATATTCCACACCAAGTGTTTCCATCCTAACACTTACAGGAATTTCGCGGCCTTCATCATCTAGTTCATAGTCTACCCAATTCCACTCATCAATCTGATTATTTTCGTAGGGCATCCACACGAACTGATATATGTGCATTACAGTTGGTTAACCAAGAGGATTATTAAACAGAGATATCCCACATTAAAATGTAAAACATATACTTACATCATTTCCATCGTACTCGTTGAGGTAATCCCTGATATAGTCATAGTTGTTGTGCATCGGATTAGTCCTACTCCTCTCTGCCCATCTCAAACCTAGCGGGACATGGCAGTTGTCTGGGGAACCCGTTGGCCTCAACTTGGGAAACCGCTCGTATACCCAAGCCTGTGAAATAGAGCAGTTACAGATTTATGAGCAAAATTTTGGAATGGGGAAACATGGTACAGAAGCAAAAGCATGGTACAAACCATGATAATAACCACGGAACCAGTGAAGATGGCAGACTCCTCTGACAACACGCTGTTCGACAACCCACGGTACAAATGAGCAAGTGCCGCGTTGCCCCAAGCATATTTGTTACAGATGTCGGCGGATACCAAGCAGTGAAGATATTTGACGCTTATGCAATGGGATCCAGCATCACTGAAAATGGTAGAACCCAACAGGTACAGGAGGTACGCTCTAGTATGAACAGCTACTTCTTCCTCAGTTGCACTAGAGGACAGTTTGTGGCTGAACTCAGCAACAAGCCACTCCGCTTTTATACACTGACCTTTAATGGCCGATTTAGGTGGTGTTTTACCCAAATAACGACCACAGACTTTTGTTACATCGCCAGCAAAAGAACCGTACAGAGGATAACCAAATGGATTTAGACCAAAAATATATACCACATCCTCAAGGGTAATTGTGGCCTCAAAGTTGCGAGAAAAAAAAGGTATTGGTCTCATGCCTCCACCGATCAAGGAAGGCTGTTACCAAAGGTTTGTCACACTGAAATTTATCAATCATAGATAGGGCGCGAAACCCGCATTCCTCAACCATTCTCCGCTGGGCTGCCGAAAGATTCAGCCTCCACGGACGAAGATGCAGGGCATGATGAAAACCTTTACTAATCTTGCGGTCCTGTCAACCATGGAGATGTTTTCATCGTTATGTGAAAATAAGAAAAAAAATAAATTCTCAAAAGGCATACCTAAATAAGAGAGGATAATAATCTTTCATCTACCCACCAATCCAGTTGCAATGCTCGCCGCAATGTGGTTCTTATGGTCGTATAAATGACTTTCGTCCTGCGGATATGTGCCGACGAAAGGTACATTTTTCCCCGTCTCTGTGTCTGCTCTCTTCTTTTTTTTAGACATCTGCAAATTCAACCAAATTGGGTTACCAAAAAGCAGTTACATCGCTACTCTCTAGTTGTATAACAAACCAAATTGATTGCATGATATTTTTAGTAACACATTTGGTCACATAGACACCTAAAATTTATCATGCATATACCACCAGATTTTCAAAAACCAACAACCAATTTGAAATAAAACCTAACTGTGTGTGAAATTGAAATCAACAATAACATATCAAAAATCATAAAGAACCAATACCCAAACAAACCTAATTCAATAAACAACCAATCGAAATGAAGACATAAATTTGAAGAAAGGATGAAAACATACCTAATTCAATAACCTAATTCAATGTTAAAACTTAATAAGGGAAGCCAAAAAAAAAAGAGAAACCCTAATTAAACAGCGGAGAGAATTCTTATCGTATTTCTTTGAGAAGTTCGGTGTATAATATCAGCAGTTTCAGAAGTTATTTGTAACAATCAGCAGTTTCAGAACCGGAAGAAACTACATTGGCAGTATCAGAAACCCTTTATCTTCCCATACGACCAGGGATAGAGAGACGTGGTGTGTTAGATAGAAATGTTTGGGAACTGAAGTGTTTCTGGGTTTGGAAATGCCTTATAAAGTCTCAGGGTTTAATGTTAAGAAGGTGAGGGGGTTGTTCCGGGTTTACAAAAATCCATTTATAAAAACTGTTCGGTTTGTTCCGGGTTTTGAAAAGATCCATCCTCAACTAACCATCCTGGACGGTTAATTCTAATCGCCGAGTCGACTCGACGATTCACGTAGGAAAATCGGAACAGTCATGGACTTCTATTTTGGAAACAGTTGAATAGAAAACGGATTTGGCTGCTACAGTTGGACACTGTTGCCGTTTTCTCTTAAAACAATGCAAGTTGGGGGTGGTGAAGATATCCCACACATTGTAGATATTATGTCTAAGGGCAAACTTGGCGAGTTGATGAGCCACTTCATTGGCGTCTCGCAAAATAAACCAAAAATTAACCTCCGTAAACAAGTTAAACATTTGTTTGATCTAACTTGTGAATCTTAGAATTCTCCAGGGGTCTTTGCTAGCAGTACTCTTGGTTGTGTTAACCACCTTTTGCGCGTCTCCTTGGATGAGTACTTTTGAGAAATTCACCTCCACCGCAATCAGGAAACCAGAAGTTTCAGTTGTCAGTGAACTATAACAGTCTCCCTCTTCAGTCCTTGCTACAAGAAACTTCCCTCTGTGAGCTTCAGTTGTCAGTGTTATAGTGATACGGTGGAGTTTCTGAAGAGATTACGCAACTATATGACTAGTCATGATGGGAATGTCGTAGTTGGGATTTTCTTTTTCATATGATTGGGGTTGTTGTACAAAAAGGGATTGGAGCTCAGCTTGTTGCGAGGTTTCCATCAAATTCTTGTAAGCTTCTTTCAGTTGACGATGATTAATAAAATTTGATGTTTTATTAAAAAAAAAAAAAAACTTCCCTTTGTGATCACGTGCTACAGCTGCAAGCCTGCAACTGCCGCATGTCCTACTATCCAAGCTGCATCAGTTATATTGTAATCAATTGGTTAAAAATTCCCAAATGTATTTATACTTTTCTTGAGAGTGATCCCGAAAATTCTATATGGACACCAGAATTCTAACCCCCATTTTGACACCGCATGTGGCTACTTATATTAGGAGAATTTTTATTGATTTTTGTTAAAGGGAGAGCAAAAAGTGATCTGAGGAGAGCAAAAATCATAGTCAACTCACTAACTAGGACTGAGTTAATATTTTTGTACGAGCCGGACAGAACTATCCTTACTAGCCTACCCCAAATGTTTCGCACACGCTGGATTATCGATTGAAACCTACTCCGTTTTATTCGTCTCTTCTTAACACTAACCCTTGCCGCCATTACATGATTACCGAAACTTAATAAACTTTCATTAATGGCGATAATATTTGTTTTCGTTTTTGTAATCACAAAAAATGGTAATGCTACTGATGCACGCACAAAAATTATTTTCACTAAAGCCAATACAAACCAAGAAGTGAATTGAAGTTTTACATATGTTGAAATTTGAGGACTAGCAGTAGATCAATTGTCCGGATCCATGAAGTCAAGATGGAACTATTGTATATTATACTTTCCGTTCTCAGTAATCTTACAATTTCGTTGACATATTGAACAAGTGGCCCAATATTTCCTATTGGTGAAAGGTTGTTGATCATGTCTTTGAGCTCCTACAGAACTCCATTGTTACAGGCTAAAAACTCCATCACAGGATAAAAACTTGTAGTCTTGTAGTACATATTATTATAATATCATTTTTTGTTAATGAACAAGAGAGTATGTTTCATTAGGTCGCTAACTGTTATTGATTTTTTTTTGGCAGCCTGCTACTATGTATTTCATTTTGGACTGAGTTTTGGTAATGGTGGTAATCGGTAACCCTAAGGGTTAGGACATAATTAGGTAAAATTTTGACGTTTAGCGTGTGTAAAATGTGTGTGAACAGTAAGGTTAAATTTGTCTAACTCATGCAGAAATATTAACTCAGTCCTAGTCAGTGAGTTAGACTATGATTTTTGCTCTCCTTATATCACTTTTTGCTCTCCCTTTAACAAATTTTTTTTATTTACCTCTAAAATCTACCATATATATTAGACCCACTGACTTAAATGCTCCATACAGACTCGGTAAAGTAAATGAAAGATAGATTATCTTCTCCAACTCTCTCATCCAATCCGATAATTATCAGATTTCTTCACCAGTATCTTTTGAATGTTTCACAATACATGGGTAGGTCTTGATATACGGAGTATGTGTCACCTTGAAACCCTTTTTAGTCGCGTATATTTGGGCGGACCGACTGGAGGACCCGAAGGGGAAGAGTCCCTTCTATGAGCGAAATTTTTTGAAAGGGGCGATTTTTTGATGGGGGCATGGGGACCAATAAAAAGCCTGGCTAATTTGGGGGCGAGCCCAAATTTAATAGGGGCGAGCACTACTTCAAATATCCCACCCCAGTTTATAAGGGGTGGCTAATTACAATTAATCTATCCTAATCAGTTACAAATCATAATTACCACTAATTATCTACCCACTAATTCTCCCTCTCAATTTTCAGTTACAAAAAATCACTCCCACTCCCCCTACTCCTCCATTAACTTCCCACATAACTTCTCAAAAAAACAAAAAACAAAAAAAAAAAAAACGAAACCCAAAAATCGAATTCGACCTCTTCATATTTTCTCAAAATCCTTACTTAGTAATCTCGAGTTCGCATTGAATTCATGGCTATTGACGGAGAAGTAGATGATTCAACAATTATTTACAAGAGAAGGAAAGAAAAGAAAAAATCAAATAACAACCGTGAAGAAGACGAAGAACAACCGGAGGGAGAATCTTTGGCGGAAATGCATAGGTAAGTTACTCCAATCACCTTTGCAATTGTTTTGGATGTAGTTTGAATCGATTTGATAGGTTAGAAACCGTCAATTGAATTTACAGCATGAAAAATCGTCAAGCTATGAAAGAATAGCACGACGATTTTACAGTTTCAGAAAAAAAATTAAGAACAATCGTCTTGCAATTGAACAAAAGCTTGACGATTTACACAGTTTCAGATATAGTTTCCTAGTTTTGCATGCACAGAATCGTCATACAATAATACATTTCCTTGACGAGTTGCCCTAAATCGTCTGAATATTGTCCCACAGAAAAAAAAAAATTAAGAACAATCGTCGAGATTTTTCATAATTCCTTGACGAGTTTATCACTATCAGATTAAATTTCCTATTTTTGCATGCCTTGAATCGTCATGTAACTATACATTAACTTGACGAGTTTCTTGAAATCGTCTCAATAGTGTCCCATTTCCTTGACGAGTTTCTACATAGAAAATTTTGGTTCTGTCCAGTTTTATGAGTAAATCGTAAAGCTTTACCTTGACGATTTAGAGTGGGGCTTAATGAACTCGTCGTGCATTTGTAAAATTCCTTGACGATTTAGATTGTTCTGATGAGAATCGTCATATATTCTTTTATTTCCATGACGATTTACTGTGTCATTTTACTTGTTGATTTGTTCTGTGTATGTATTAAGGTTGGAGAAAATCAAAAGGGGAAAAAGACCAATGCCACCCACGGGTTCCAAACCAAGTCTTCGTTCTACCAGACAGCGACCCGTGATAATCCGTGAGCCAAACCCTGATGCAGCTCCTACTCTTATGGAGTTCGATGATGATGGTAATGATCCGAGGGCTGAAGATGATATTCCTCTCGACGTGCTCCAAGTGCAATTTGACGAATACGGAGTTGATGGGGTACAACCTAATGACGTACCCCAAGGTGATGAGGATGATGAGGATAGTCCTAATGATGATGAGGATATTCTTAATGATGATGATGATGAGGTCCAAGGTGAAGACCAACCCCAAGGTGAAGACCAACCCAAACGCGAAAAGAAAGCTAAAGCGAATGAACCACACATTCCCGATGAGATTATGATGCTACCAAAAGAACACGGACCTTACGGGGTACCAGCTGATGGTGGAGAGGTTCTTTTCGGATACAAAACCTCTTGGGCTCAAACAGTCTACGCTACCATGGTAATATACCCGTCCCTTGCTTATAATTTTAGATAGGTTTAGCTAATACGTTGATTGTTAGTAATAAATTTATATCTCATAGGATCATTCGAATGCCACTAGACTATTGAGGCACCAAACGGCGTACCACAATATGTCCAACTGGCCGCTTGAAGGTGAATGTGAAAGGTTCATAGAGATTGTTGACAACTCCGGTCTGAGGCCAATCGTGGATAACTCTGTTATCAACTATGACAGCGAGACTGTATCTGTATTCTGTGAGAGGTATTATGCGGAGACAGACACCATGCACTTTGGGTTCGGGGAGATGGGGCTCACTCCTGAAGATGCTCATCATACTTTCCAGGTCAAAATTGATGGCAAATCAACCAGTGAAGGCTATGTAAAGCAACTCACTTTTGAGAGACTTCGTGAATTGTGCGAAGAGTTGTTTGGGTGGGGTGAGGACGAGGCGAACTCATGGTTTATGCTTGACAAGTATGACAAACCGAAGAGGGAGTTCAATTTGGTAAGGTTGAGAGCGGAGTATTCTGGGACCAAGAAAAAAGAGGAGGATGCTGGACTGGAAGATCATGAAGTAAGGGCTGCTGCTGCGGCTTATCTCTTATATGTCCTCGCTATTTGTGTATTCCCTTCGTCTGCCGGTAACAGGGTGAACGCCAACTACCTCCAGCTACTACATCCCTTGGATGAGGTGAACCAGTACTCGTGGGGAACAGCTATAGTGTCACACGTGAACACGGCGCTGAGAAAGGTATCCCGACATAAAACTGCTCAATTCAATTGCAACACGTCTCTGCTGCAGGTAATATATGGTTTTTTGGTGGTTTAAGTTCGTACATATATATGGCATGTTGTTTATGTGTAGTTGATGATGTTCACAGGTGTGGATTTATGAACACTTTCCGAAACTAATGGCAGCAAATGATAAGTGGATTGATCTGGCAAAGAAAGGGCAATGGCAACCAGATCAACCAAGAGGCCAGAGGTACATGTTCACGGGGGATAAGCTGAAGGGAAAGAAGAATTGGTACCTTTTCGTTCGCCAAATATTAGACAGCATGGAGGCACATGAGGTAGTTTTTGACCCCTACATGGACCATAGGAAGGAGGGGAAAATGGCACCAAGAGAACCAATTTGTATGTACAATGGTCCTTTGTGGCACCCCCTTGGGCATACAATGTACGACCCGAGCCGAATAATGAGGCAAGTCGGATATATTCAAGATCGTCCACTTGACGAAAAAGGTGATGGGGCATTCAAAGTGGATCGTGATAAATCAGGTGCTGACATTGGACGTATCGTCGTAAAATACAAACCGGAGCCCTCTTACAAACATTGGAATGCATGGACGGATAATTTGATAGACGGATATCTTTTATGGGATCCGGAATGCATGGTGGTGCTTGGACATGAGAGCACAAAAGAATACATGCATTGGTACCTTGCATTCACGCATGCCAAAGTGATACGTGGGGAAGGGGAAGTCAGACTCCCTCGTGGCCGTGGTGGACGTGGGCGTAATACCGTCCATGATGATTCTTCGTTGTACAAGTTATGCGTAAGTATATATTTCGCAATTGAGTTGTTTAAGATTCACACTTAGATTACTCAAACATCTAACTCATGTTTTTTTTTATGATAATAGAAGGAACGGTTGAAAGATGTCCTCAACTGGTTGTGTTTGAGATCGGATAAAGGAAAGGGGTTGACCGAAGTTGAATTGAACCAACATAATCAACACATTAGGCACATCAATATGCCTGAGGCGGAGCACATGTTTGAGGAATTACGACGCAACACGAAGAGTCGTCATATTGAAACCAGTGACACTCAAGAGACTCAAGAGACAGGAGAAACTTCTAGACGAGGTCGTGGTCGTGGCCGTGGGCGTGGTCGTGGTCGTGGTCGTGGTCGTGGTGAAGGTGAAGGTGAAGGTGAAGCCGATGGGGGCAACAATGATATGGTTTAGTTTTTTCGTTTCGCACTTTGGTTTTAGTAGGTGAAAGAATATTATGTCGGTTTGGTGTGTTTGATACATTTTTCGTTTCCTAGGTTGACAATGGTTTTTTTTTTAACGGTTCGTCACTGGCCTGATGGTAAATCGTACTTTAATTGATTCATATGTGTTAGTTTACATGTCTAAATTGTTTGGAAACTCAAAGAAAAAATCAGAAATTCGTCATGGTTCAAACCACGACGATTCCGACAACCTGTTTCCAAACAACTGTTAATACACCTAATCTTGTCATGGTCATGATGTAAACCACGACGATTTGAGCATAATAAAACTTAGTCGTCATGTAAGTTAAGCAAAATCCATTACGATTTATCTTGTTTTTTCGGCAGAGGGGTGATTTTTCTCAAAGCTAAGTCGTCAAGATTTTATAACATAGTATGACGAGTTAACTTGTTTTTCTGGAGATGGGTGATTTTTCTCAAAGCTAAATCGTCAAGATTTTATCACATAGTGTGACGAGTTAACTTGTTTTCTTGGCAGAGGGGTGATTATTCTCAAAGATAAATCGTCATGATTTTATTACATAATGTGACGATTTAGCAAGCAGTATTTTCGGGCATTTTGGATCTACTTCTTAAATCGTCATGGCACTTCAAAAAACTTGACGATTGTTCATCTCTACACGCTTGGTCGTCATAGACCATCATAAATCCTTGACGAGTTTTGGAGAATCGTCACAATATTATGTCATTTCTTTGACGATTCTGGGACGAAGCAATTGGGTTGAGTTGATTTTCGAAAAATTTAACATTGAAGTGAGTCTTCCCATAACTGTTTTGATCTTTGAGGATCATGTTTGAACATTTTCGAAAACACATCGACGAATGGTGGCGGTGGTGGGGGTTGGAATTGGAGGCGGCGGTGGTGGTGGAAATGGAGATGGTGGTGGTTATAATGGAGGTGGTGGTGGTGATAATGGCTAACTATCTAGTCTTAGGATGATTTTCTAATTAACAATCTAATATTTTTGATAATCAATAATTTATTTGCTAATCCCAATTACAATCTCTAATCCTAATTATGGTGTATAAGGAGTTTTTGAGATTACTTCATTGTGACCCTATTTTGGATTCGCCTTCGCCCCCATTAAAAACTGGCTCGCCCCCGAATTAGCCAGGATAAAAAGTTGCCATTTGTCAATCCTAATTAACTGATTAGTCTTCTGATTTTTACAGCAAGGGTATTCAGGGAAATATAAATTAATCGTTGGTTTCGTTCTTTTAATATTTAGGAAAGAGAAGTTCATGGAGTTCCACATACGGCTAGGGAAGAAGTTCATAAAGGTCAATATTATCTTGTTTGATCTGAAAGACCTCCACATTAAAATATGGATTTGATTTGGATTTGGTAATTTTTTTAGGGCAATTTTCTAAAATGGCCTAGAAAATTATGGCTAATTATCAAAGTGGCCGATTTTTGAAATTGTTTTACAAAGTGGCCGACATTGACCTTTTCCGTCC
>JAJJMA010137068.1:10856-25878 GCA_023529015.1 Papaver nudicaule
AACTCACTGGTCCAATTCCCACTCAACTAAGTACCTTGAAAAACCTTTGTGTGATTCGTATTGGTGACAATGGATTTACGGGCTCAATTCCAAGCTTCTTTGGTGATTTTCAGAACTTAGAGATGCTTGGTTTAGCATCATGTAGCTTGACGGGTCGTATTCCACCGGAACTCGGTAGACTCAGTCAGCTTCAAAACCTTGTTCTCCAACAAAACCAGCTCGTTGGTCCGATTCCATCAGAACTCGGCAACTGTTCGAATCTCATCGTCTTCACCGCAGCAGTCAATAACCTCACTGGTACAATTCCTGGAGAAATGGGTTCCCTGCAAAATCTTCAAATTCTCAACCTAGCCAACAATTCTCTCACTGGTGAATTACCGAGTCAAAAACCATTTCAGAAATTTCAAATCAAAAACGAAAAACAATAACCTAGAATCCCAATTTTGAGAAACCCTAACTTCAATTTCTACCCATGTATCAAATTAACACAATCAAATCAAAACCCTAGATCAAATTAGATCAAATCTTCCAAAGTATTTGTCTCTGGTTTTAATGGTGATGGTGGTGATGATTTTATATCTGCTGCTGTGAAGAACTGATAGAGAGAAGAAGAAGATGGCCATCAAGATGTTGTTGGATGTCGCTACTGCTGTGAGTTATGAAGATCCAGAATGAAGAAATAAGAAGAAAAAGAAAGTCGTGTTTTTAGGGCGAAGAAGAAGGAAAAAAAAGAAACCTAAACCTAGAGAAGCAGTAGCAGAGAAAGGGCGAAGAAGAAGGAAAAAAAGAAGAAAAACGAAAATGAAGTTTTCGTTAAGGGGAGTAGGTGTTTTTAGGGTATATGTCACACGTGTTGCTTGCATGTGTGGCGGATCCATCTCTCACCGTCTATTGAATGTACGGTAGATCTGTGGTAGGGACAAGATGGTAAAATGCATAGGGAATCTTGACCAAGTCAATGGTTTTGACTTGAATGGTGGGCCCAGACGGAAAATTTAACGGTTTGGCCATTTTGTAAAACAATTTCAAAAAACGGCCGACATATTAATTAGCCATAATTTTCTAGGCCATTTTAGAAATTTGCCCTTTTTAATTTTGGATCTTGTTTGATTCTGGGAAAAATAAAACATGAAAATTAAAAGATGAGATCTTATGTTGATGACTTTGAATCTTGTTTGATCGGCAAGCTAAGATATGACAACAAATCTATAGGATTAAAAAACAAAAAAAAAGCATCAAAACTGCCGCAGAAATATAGAAAGCCTGGAGTTGGTAATCAGTTTTAGAGTATATAAAATCAACACTAGCTATAGCATTTTCACTGTACGTGTATTTTTGGAATTGTTTTTCTGTGAAAGAGACTATATTTGGACAATTTACTTCTTCAATGGCGAAGACGGACCGATAATTATCTTAATATCCCAATTTTTAAGATAATTATCTTAATATCCCATTAAGACGTTGTTAATGGCAGCAATGATGGTCGCGAACAGTGGTTATATTTTTATTTTCTTTATTTTTGGCTAAATATCTTTTAATATCCCAATTTTTCTAATTTATTGGTTAGGATCTCTAAAATACCCTTGCTTAAAACATTAGTTAGTTTAAACCGTTATCATAATTGACAAATGGCAGTTTTTATTGGTCCCTCATGCCCCATCAAAAATCGCCCCTATCAAAAAAATTCTCCTTCTATGATTTTTTTTTTAAATGGACTCAACCAAAATTTTTTCATTTTAAAAAAAAAAAAAAAAAAAAAAATTCAACGAAATGACTAAGTAGTCCTTATCAAATCCAATAATAACCCTTCTCTATCCTTTTTTACTAATTACACCCATATCACTATCACATCCACCATCGCTATCACAACATTTCACCACTACAACCACCACCATATTCCACCACCGCCACCGCCACCGCCACCGCCACATTTCACTTCTAATTCTCGGTCGGCCCCCCACCGTGGCAGCGATGTAAATTGTGCCATGCCAGCACGTTAATGGCACAACACAACACGTTAAAATTTGGGCACAACACAGCACGACACGCGAAAAAGCACAGCACAGGCACATCACGCTAGGTTAGTGTGTTGTGTCGTGCTTGACTAATCAGCGGCACGGCACAACACATCACGTGGCACGAACAAGCACGCTGCACAGCACATCACGCGATAAAGCACAGCACAGCACACGACACAGCACAGCATGCGGCACGGCTAAGCACGGCACAACACGTGTAAAGCACGGCACAGTGCACTACATTACATGTGTATTTCACACAAAAATGAAATCTACCTAGTTATTACCATTATATTTTTTTTATTTTGATTTAATATATGACAATACATAATATCTACTTTTATTAAGTGATAAATAAATATTTAGAAATGTAATTGATGTTGTAAATGTGTTTATTTGACGTTCATTTGGTAGAAAAATAAATAACGATACAATTGTTATAACGTAAAATTCAACCTACTGTATGTTTTTTTTTTGTTAATAAAGTTGTATATTATGCAATATAGAATATTAAATACAAAATTTGAATTAATTTTTCCAAAAGTTATTATAATTAACTTAATAATTTATAAGATTATATAAATATTTAAAAAATATTCTTTTAGGATGACGTAAATTAAGTGTGCCAGCACGGCACGGCACAACATGCTTATTCGTGTGCCGTGTCCGTGTGCCATGTCATCCTTTGCTTTTGACTAAAAAAACACAGCACGGCACGGCACAACACGTTAAAATTGTAGACACAACACATCACAGTACATGGCAGGTAAAAGCACACCTTCGTATGCCATGGGACATGCCGTGACGACACGTTTTACACCTCTAGCGGTCAACTAGTATTGAATGATGTTTAAAAAAAAATCTAGAGCCTTCATCCAGCTAACATTTTTTTAGTTTGACATCTCTTAGTGTTGGAAATTTGAATAGAAATTAAGTTTAACTTAGTTACAACCATTTTGTGAAGGGTTGTGTCTATTCATAAAATCCTTTCACTTAGAATTTGAATCATTGTATCCTAAGGGATATGACTCTTCCAAAGGGATATGACTCTTCCTAGGGGATATGACTATTCCAAAGGGATATGACTCTTCCAAAGGGGTGTGACCATTCATGAAGAGACTCTTTGTTGATTTCCAAGAGTCACCAATCATGTATATAAACCCCACTCTTGATTCATTGTAGTATGTGAAAAACATGTGAAAAACATGGAGAATAATGATTAAGAAAGAGGTGTAAAAGTTAGAGAAAGAAAAGAGGAGAAGAAAACTAAGTAGACGTACTTAGAGTTTGTTCTTAAGGAGTTTGTGCTACATCAATTCGCGTTCGTTATTGGTGATCATCGAAGTGCTGCGAAAAAAACCAATGGTATTGTTGAATGCTGGAGACATATGCCGTTAACTGTATCAGCATTAAGTGCAGGGCATTAAATGTCTTAAGTAAAGAGATTACTCGCCTCAATACACCCAAGTAAATTTGTTTAAGAATTATAGAATTTCTCTTTCTCATTATATTCTTCTTGTTTTCTTGTGTTGGTTTCTAATAACCAAGTATTACGGAAGTCGTAATACATAGATGAAGACCACGTTGTGTAATAGTAACGAGTTGGCAGAAGTAATACACGGGTTGTATTATTGATGGAATCAGTAACGGAGATATTTTTCCAACACTTAGTTGTTTCTTTTATGTGACAGATTTGAAAAAAATGCTTACCCCAATTTTGTTTACACTCATGGAGTTAGAAATTCATAATTCATAAGAAAATTGGAATACCGTGATCATCATTCGACATCCATTAAGGCAGAAAAAAATCAATTGATCGAGGAAGAAACTAGTTATATTCTATAAACAGATCCGAGAGAAAGAAGAAATAGAACTGTATCTTGCAGTGGGTCAAAAAGATATTTCATTAAAGAAAATGTTGAAAATTCTCTAGCCACATGCGGTGTCAAAATGGGGGGCCTGGTGTCCAATTATAGTTAGTAGTGCCACAAGAGAAGAACAAGGTGCTTTCTGTTAATTATCCAATTTGAAACAAGTGCTTCAAATTTAAAAAATTTCTTATTTCCTTTATCTCCATCTCCTACGGTAAAGGCTTCCCACAACTTGGTTCAGCTGTGCGTCATCGGCACCCACCATTTTATCAGCGAGTTTTCCGTCTTGATAGAACAGAATTGTTGGCTGCAAGACAAAAGAAGATCAAAAAAAAATTAAAACCGTTTTTCAGCACTTTATCCATCACAGCACAAAGACAGGAAAACTTCAATTCAAACATAATATGATCAGATTTCAATCGCTGTCACACCAAGCTAGAGTCATAGGATCTCAGTAAGTGATAGAAAACCATTTAAATGAATCATCGTTACAGCATATGAACTTTGATTTGATGCCACCTCTTTTGGAGCTATGAGGTACCCTTTTCCCTCACAAAGCCTCACCAAAACCGATCACCTAAAGCTATTGTCCAACTATTTATTGATTGATGAGATGTCCATTTGCTTCTTACAGTTTCAAGGGTGAACCTTCACTACCTGCTGCTTTGGGCCAAGACGTTTGCTTTCATTTGAGCCACCTGACTTCTAATGCCACATATGATGAACACAGAATCAACTTTTCACCAATATATCCTGATTACTAGTATGAGAATAACTTATGATGTGAGTTACTACACCATGAGCAATTATAGATAATATAAAGCGGAGTTACTTGACATGCAACTCACACACCTTAAGGGCTTCAACAAGTAGTGCCATCAATCAAGTACTCCACCTATTTATTAACCACCATGTCATGTTGGATACTGTACTATGCTTATTAGTACAAACTGAAACAGAGAAATGAACGACGAATAGCAGCCTAAGGTGATAAACCGTTCTTCCTTCCTTACACAGTTATAATCACTCTAACCCTATCATTACTAGCTCACTCCAAACTTGGTTACAATCCAGCCGAAGCACATGATCCTAAATAACTAACAGCATTTACTACAAAACCGAAATAGAAAAGAGAATTATTGAAAATCAGTCTCAAGAAGATTCTCATGTTCATACTCAAACTCAAAAGATTGATTGGAAAGTTGATGAAGGAAAAGTGGGTAAAGATCAGGGGCTTCCAGTATAATAGTGCTACTAACCTCATTTTCTAATATACTACAGTAGCAAGCATTAGTAGTTACTTTCGTTTATGCCATATGACAGTTATATCTACTATACTACAGTAGAGAGGCATTAAAATTTGCTTTATCATTGTGAAATCCATTTGGCAATTCAGTGAACGGGTCAAAATTACTGTTTTATCATCGTGACTTAAGTTAAATCCATTTAGGACTTCAGTGAACAGATCAAGTTTACTAGGTGTGAGCAGAACACTAAAAATGAAGTTGTTCTGTAACAGTCCAAACTCTCTAAATACCCTAGTCTATGTAACAACACTACTTAGATATCAAATGATAATTTTAATCGTAAAAGTAAAATATAGAAGGTAGATTATCAAAAGAGTTGGGGGAGAAGTAATTTACCACAGCCTTGATATTGAATTCGCTCAATTTCTGTTGAAGCTCCTCCTACAGGATAACATATACTTTGAATTAACTCTTCATGAACATAAGAGAAGTTTAAGCAAATTATAAACCAAAAAAGTATCAAAACTACAAGTGCTGAAAACCCTATTACCCTGTCAATGTCAACCAAGTATGTTGTAACATGATATTTGTAGCCTATATTTTTCAGGATAGGAGATATTTTCTGGCCTAACACCATCATAACAGAAAACAAGGGTTAGTTTAAAATGCAAGAATTATCCTCAGGCTTGAATCTCCTAATTTAAAACTTACTTGGCCCACACCAATTTGCAGTGAAATAGAACATTGCTGGTGTGCAGTCATTTACCACTCTATCGAGAGAAAAGGTAAAATCTTGTTTAGACTTGATGAGAACAAATCCAACTGAAATTTTCAAGAAATTTATTAATATAAAAATTAATTCAATGAAATCAGACAAGATAAAAGAAACCCAAACTAGTACTTACGTGATGAAGAAAAACCAAATCGATCCATAGTAGAGAAGTCATTGTATTTGTAAACCTTTTTTTCTTGACTGGTCACACTAGTCTTCTTACTGTTGGCTTCAGTCTGTACATACATATAACCATATAAGGCATAAAATCAAACCAAATCTATGTAATGCAATGCAGGAAACCAATAGACAAAATGATAAAAACAACTACCTTAGCCGAGGAAATGTTATCATCTGGTTTCGACCTGCACCGAGAAACAAACAAAAATATCTGAGCTAAAGGATTGGTTAACTGATAACAAAACAAGTTATGTCATGACAAAAGGAGAACCCCAAATTAATCACCTGAATCTTCTATTCCACATACTATTCCATGGTGTCTTGACATCTCCAGTAGTAACCTGCATTATTACAAGAATTACAAACATTTATCCCTACACCCAAAATACAACCAGATTGAAAACCAAAATCAAATAGTTTCCTTCCAGTTCATGTTAGCTGCTAAAACTCTTTAAAATGAAAACCCACTAACTAGTTTTCATGAAAAATCTTAACAGCAACTGAATCACCTTGGAGTAAAATAAAGCCGGGACTGTTGAAGAACTTACCCATTTACAGCATAAAGTAGAGGAAGGAGTATGAAGACCACGCCTAGTGAGAGACCTGAGAGCGATCGAAGTAGCCATGATCAAGATTACTAACACCAATTTCTCAGATAGTCAGGAGAAAGGAAAGGGTTTAGCTAGGGTTTTTCAGAGAACCCCAAAAATTCATGGTTTAGAAAAGTGTTTGAAATGTGTTGTACAAATTTTTATAAAAAGAGAGCAGACCTTCGTCCAATCAAGAGAGAGAGAACTGTAAAATTACAGTCTTTCTATTGAAACAGGGGAAAGGGGGAAAAAAACAAATCAACGACCAACCTCTCACATGGGGGTGGGTCCCGCCACCCCTTCATTTGCTTGGGGCTATTATTGGGCTCCACTAAGAAATAAAATGTGAGGGGGTGGTTTTTGCATATGGTGCGTTTGGATACAGAATTTCCGTTTCTAGGGATCTATGTAAATAGTTGATGCGTTTGGTAATTAAAGAAAAAATCCCTGGAAACTGTCAAATTTTATGTTAGAAATTCCATATACTGTTTGGCAAACCTATGATTTACACAAATCTTTTGTTTTGAAATTCTATTCCATGCACTGGTTGGCAAACCTAGGTAAATTTTGCAAAGGAAAACGTATCATGGTACAAAAAAACAAGTATAAACGAACACGATCAACACAAAATTAAAACAATAATCCAATAAATTGTCATAATTTCAAAAACTAAAATAGTTACATAAATAAAACTTCCAAAGAGAAACCAAGTATGGAATGACTTTATTCTCTAGCGACCTTGTCATATCATCCTCATAAAAAACGACTTAGAGCATCTCCAATGGGATGTCAGGATTTTTCCTACATGGCTGTCAGGATTTAACATTCTCAAGTGTTTTTTTCCTTATTTGTAGGAAGTTTAAGTCATCCATCTCCAACCGTGAATGTGAGAAGAAAGTGGTGAAACAGATGTCGTTTTTATATGAACGGGATTTTTCTTTTTTTCTTCCCGGGAAAATTAAAATTCTACCAAACTAATCCCGCCAAATAGAAGAAATCTCTCTATATAGGTTTTGGCAGTTCATCTATTCAAACCAAAAAAAAAAATTCTCCATTAACAGAAACAAAAGCTAGGGTTTGGTAAGTTTTTACTATTTTTTTGTCATTGTAGTATAAATTTTACTAGAGTTTCCTTTCTTCTTTGTTCTTTGTATAAATCCTTAGGTTTTATCTAAGAGCAAGCACTATGGTGGCCTAAGCCTTCTCTATTGAATAGAGAAAGGGGAAGGCAGAAATGGCGAAAAAATGGCAACCACGGTGGTCTTAGCTATTTGGAGACGGAAATTGGATTTCCGCAGCTTTTCTGTGCGGAAATCCGATTTCCGTAAAAAAAACTGTGGAAATCCGATTTCCGCACAGTCAAAGCTTGACTTTTGACCGGCGGAAATCCGATTTCCGTAAAGAATTGGTTTCTAGACAGGAGAATTCAATCTGCAATGGTTTTGAGTGAACAAGTTTTGAGAATTTGAATTTTGTTCAATCTAAAAGAGTATGTTCTCAACATATATATATGCTTTGTTTGTATCTTTCAATTTGAATTTTCATAAAACGACTCTGAATTGTTTAAATAACTCAACATAATTTTCATTGATTTAGGAAAACAACTACAATACAATTTAAAGTCCTAAAAACGAAACAAACTACATTGCAAATTCATTATCTTGAGATCCATCCTGAGATTGAGATTCATTCAAATTCGTATTTGCCAAAGTCCTTCTCATAATTTCCTGACGTTTGAGACGATACCACGCTTTAGTTGTTGGCGAACAATTACGTACATCCTTATCAATGATTGCCCTATCTTCCACCTCTTGTTTTTGACGTGCCAATTCTCTTTGCGTTTCCAAATATCTTTCAAATAGTGTTGCTTGTCGTTCATCACTCTCCTTCTTAAGCAAAACTTTTTTCTCCATCATTTCAATTAGCTTAGAACTCGCATCACTCATTGTTGAATCTTGAGATCCTGGTGTCTCCGGTGTTGTTGGAGTCTTGCATCTAGTTGAGCGACGTCTTTTGGTATCTCCATCTTGACGCTTGCGTTTTTCGGTTGAAGTTGTTGCTACCGTAACATCATTACCTTGGTACAAAAAATGATGGTCGAAATTGGGTTCTTCTCCTATTGAAATTCCTGTAGGAATATGAGTAGGGGTGGAAGTTTGAGGGACATAAGGAAATTGGGAGGAAGGAGATTCAAAGTTAGTTTGAGGTATATAGGGAGATTGGGAGGAAGTCATAGGAGGTGGAGTAGAATATAAATGAGTGTTGAAAAGAGGGTTGGGATGAGGGTTGGGATGAGGGGTGGAGTATTGGGTATGAGATGAAGTGTGGGGATGAGGGGTGGCTTGTTGAAAAAAGTTTGGGTTAGGATTACGGTTGAAAGGAGACCGAGCGTTAGAAGGAGTGGAGTTTTGAGAGCTATCACCATCATCCAAGTCGAAATTATCACCTCGATAACGAAATGCACTCAATTGCGAGCGTAGAAGTTTGTACTCATCCCCATATGCAAAGATCTTCTTTTCACGCTTATAATACTCTTCTCTTGCAAGCATACACTACAAAAATCAAATTTGAAGTTAGTATAAAGCAATTTCAAATGATTTAGAAATTTGTCGAGCAAACAACTTACTAAGTTCTTGTAATCCATATCCGGATTTTGTGTATGAACCTCCTCTAAATCATTTAGAAATTTGTCGACCTCGCACTTAATGGCACTAAATATACCGGAAACGCATTTTCGCTTGTGAGGATTTCCTTCCATCAATCTAACAAATTCATCAAGAACAAGTGGCCAAAAATTGTCTTTTCTACTCCCTTTCCAATTTCCACCCTTCTCATACTTAATATATGCATTCACAATAGCTAAATCTTCGGTTTTGGTATAATGTTTGGACATTTTGAAGAAGAAGATGATGAATTGAAGAAGAAGAAGAAGAAGAAAATCAATATGATGATGATTTGAAGTAAGTTTGAGAAGAAGTAAATCAATATGATGCTTTTAGGTGATTTGAGAAGAAGAAAACCAAGTTTGCTTATATAGGAGTAGCCAAAACACAACAAAACAAAAAAAATAGCCGTTACATGTTTGAATTCCTTAATCCAAAGGCAGTAATCGACTATCCGTTGGCAGATTGCGAGATCTAGCCATTGATTTTCTCGGCGGAAATTGGATTTCCGTCTCTTGCGGGAATTGGATTTCCGTAAAGAATTGGTTTCTTCACAGGAGATTGTTCCTTTGCTCACAATGGTATCTACAATGGTCTTGAAGTATCATATTTTGAAGTATGTATATCTAGGTCTTGAAGTATGGAATAACAATTAAGATATTTTTTTCCCAAATCACATTTTCATTAAACTTCGAACATAAACATACTAATTGAAACTAACACATAAAACTTGGAACATAAACATACTAATTGAAACTAACACTAATAAAACTTGGAACATAAACATACTAATTGAAACTAACACTAATAAAACTTGGAACATAAACATACTAATCAAGGTTGATTACTTCATCATTGTCCGAATCATAAATGGTTTGGACTCCAACTCTCTTTCCCCTTTTCTTCAAAATTCTTCTTTTTCGTTCTTGATAATAATCTTGTTGAGTCGGATCCATGTTAGCAACATCCATATCTATTATAATTGTCTCTTCTTCCTCTTCGGATTGGTAAAAATCCATTGGGTTGTTTTCTTCAAGATTCACAAATGCGGCTTGTTGAAAGTTGTTTTTCTTCTCTTCTTTTCTTGCTAGCATCTTCATGTAATACCCAAGTATTGATTTTTGTTCTTCGTCAATTTCAATACTCTCTTCTTCTTCTTCTACCTTTATAGGTCTTGAAGAACTTGCACCCCTTGAAAAACTTGATCCATTCCTAACGATTCCCGCTTCCCGATCTTTTCTTGCATTTTCTTCTTGTTTAGCCTTTTTCATTCCAATTGGTCTTGCCATCTCCTTGTATTTCCAATAACGTTGTCCATTAGGTAGAATTTCGACACCATCAACTAATTCACCGGGAACATGACCGTTTTGGCTAGGATCACCAATATTTTGCTCATTAGTTAATTCATAATCATATTCGGGGAGAGTTTTTCTTAAAACTTCGTAGCACGCATCAAACTTGAATGGAGCTTTGTTGGCATACATAAATTGATCTCGACCTTCTCGGACCTAAACAAGAAGAGTAGTAGTAAAAACGTTAGTATGCTTTCTAATTAAAAACTATTACGACTAACATTATGGGAAATATTTAATAGCTTACCAAGTCTTCATGTGATGCGCCACTTCTATGTTGTCGGTAAATACGGCCAAGAATTCCAACATACTCCACAACTTCTTTTCGAATGTGATTTTGCCATCGATTTTGAATCGAACGTTCATCTCCTTCATTAGGATTTCCTGTACATCTCTTAAAAAATGCAAAAAAATTTCCCCAAAATTGAGATCCATTTTGTGCGGCACCAACGGTTCCATCGCATGATACAAAAACACTACACCATATTCAGCGATTAGAAACAAAATTTCGCAACGGTAATTGTGCAGTTGCGACATCGCAACTGTATTTGGTATGTTGCTAAATTTTAGCAACGGTAAGTTTGATGTTGCTAGCTACGCAACTGTTGGTTTTCTGTTGCTACTTGGCAACAGTTTGGTTTTAAGTGTGTGAACCGTGTGTGTGCACGGTAACACTTCTGGTATTTTTCGCACCCCTCAGATTTAGCTATGGGTATTCTGTGTACCCAAAAAGCACACTCGAGGTAAAATAAGAGGAGAAAAGACTTAGGTTTTTTCATTTCTCTTTCGTTCTTTCTCTCTTCTCTGCTGGTGCGAAAAAGGGCGATCTTTCTCTCTTCATTGCGGAAATTGCTGCTGTTGTTGCTAGGTTAAGTTCTCCATTTCGTTTTCATTCTATCATTTTTTCTTCTATCGTTTTTTCTCTGCTGCGAGAAGATTAGCTGTGAAACTAGGGTTTGCTGCGAGAAGAGGAAGATTAAGATCTTAATCTTTCTAGGTAGTGTATTACTAATCTTTTAATTCGTTTAGTTTCGATCTAAATCGCAGATTCATATCTGTTTGTGTGTATCTGTTTAATGGATGTAGATTCTAGGGTTTGATGTTTTCCTAATCTACAGATTCAATTAGGGTTTGATGTTTTCCTAATCTATAGATTCAATTAGGGTTTGATGTTTATATAGATTCATATATAGATTCATTTAGGGTTTGATTTATTGATTGATTGAAGCATCTGATTTGTGTTGTGCTTTAGGTTTTACCAATGGAGAAATGCTCTATACATAATCAATATACACAACTCATCAGATGCCAACATGGGCCAAAGTTGGAAATCTGATTTACAATGTGTTTCGTGCTCCTCTTCCAATGAGTTTACTGTCTTCTCTAATAAGTACTCCGTTCATTTTTGTGAACCTCTTTTTTTTTAATCATGCAGTCCTTGTAAGACTTGATTTTACGCCTAGTTGCCTGAAGCGGCAAGTGAATCTTCCTCAACAGAATCCTTAAAGCAGGGTCTCTCAAAATAACAGCGTGTTTGGTTTGAAGAATCGAGAGCGAAGGAATCCAATTACAAGGTTAATTGGTCCAATTTTCCGAACCAAGAGGTCAGAATCAAATTCTGTAGGAATTAGATTTCTCTTGAGAATTAGGTTTCATTTTCACAAATAGAGCTCGAGCTTGTATGCTTTTATTCGTCTACATTACTCGATAAATTATATTTTCTCTCAGCATAATCAGCTTTGTGGTCTCAGTCTGTACGACATGACAGATTCTTATTTTAGAAAAGAGAAATCTGATATTTATCCTTGTTTGTATACAGTTCAATTGTAGATTATATGGTGGTGTATACTTTAGGCTAAATTTAACCTTGGTGTCTCTCAATATCTGGATTTGATTTTATTTCATTTCTCTACTCGTCATTTTTTTATGGGTTTCATTCTAACATGTCTTTTAATTTCTTTAGCTTTTGCTCTACACAGGTGCAACTTCGGTGTAGAATTTTGCTCATCGGTTAGAAATTTCGATATCTGTGATTTTAAAAGTAAAGAATATTGGTTTGTGAGTTATATGACTTTAGGGGCACAGAGATTTGAGGTCCTTTGTCATCTTTGTTATCTTATATTGTTAGGAAGTTATTGTCTCACCAGTCCTCATCTTGGTTTCCAACATAATTTAGATATGCTGGGGACATAAAGTTATCAGTCCCCCTACTCTTGTTCCTCAAATGGGATGAATTATGAGGAAAAGTCAAGGTGACCATGACATGCGCGCAGGTCTGAACACTGCGTCAAGTGTTATCTGGAAATTAGAACACTGTAAACATGCAGCTCCAAAAACATTTGGACTTGCCCATCCATATTGATAAAGTATAGGCTTACCCTTGGTACAAAGACTTAATGCAGGCGAGGCTTTTCAATGATGGTTTGTTCTGTGGCTCTTGTAACCTATATTGCATTCTCAGGAATCTGGCGTTCTATTATTGTTTGGAACCACATAGGGTATACTAGATTTACAATGAGTGCTGCCTATCTAACTTTGGCCCATGTTGGCATCTGATGAGTTGTGTGTATATCAGCAGGTTCAATGAGTGCTGCCTATCTAACTTTGGCCCATGATGGCCCTTGTAATTAAACTGCAGATCTATACTGCTTCTGCAGAAGCTAAGAAACCGGCTGTTTTAGAGTACTTGGCAACTGTTGTTGAGGTAATTCTTTTGCAAGATTCTTTCCTCTAATTGTAGGTTAGTGTTGCTCAAATAGATGGTAATTACAATAGTCAGTACTTGTATGCCGTGACGAAGGTTTCTCTACTTATTTTTGCAGGCAGGTTGCAAGTTTCTAATATTTGCACACCATCAGCCTATGATAGAGGCTATACATGAATACCTAGAGGTAGGATATCATTTTTGACGAGCTTTATCCAAAGATTGATCCATTATCTAATATGATATTTTCCAATTCCAGAAGAAGAAAGTTGGTTGTATTCGAATTGATGGTGGTACCCCGCCATCATTAAGGCATGCTATGGTGTCTGTTGGCATAAAAAGTCGCGTTTCTTCTTGTATGTTCATAATTTATAAATGTCAAAATTTGTTTTCAGTTATCCATCAAAGCAGGAGGGGTTGGGTTAACTTTGACAGCTGCAAGTACTGTCTTCTTTGCGGAGCTATCATGGACTCCAGGTGATATAATCCAAGAGGTGTGATTTACTCTGTATCTCAAATGATAAGCATAAGTTCTTGTTACAATCTTTCTTTAGGGAGCCGTCAATGAAACTGATTCATTATCAGTATTCTTCGGAGCTTAAACGTATGATTTTGCATTGTGCAGTCGGAGATGAAACTGTATGGAGGGTTTGACGGTTTGAAGTTGAATCCTAATAGTCAAGAGCTTAAAGATGCATACAGGTTTAGTTCTACTACCACCTTTTAAAAATAGTTAATCTGTTTTTAATTATTGCGAAGAATTCATGTTTTATCAGAACACACAGCCATAATGAACAGCGCCGGCCCTGACATTGAAGATGCCCAAAGTAGGCTTTAAAAATGCTGCCCCTTTAGCTTTTTCATCTCTGTAACTGTGGTGTGATATTTATACTTGTATTTCATGGTAGTTGTTGAACATGTCTGTATTTATTGATGAATGAGGAGAATATTTGAATGAATGTGAAGAATTTACAGAAAAATTGATTGAATGAGAGAATTTATTGGGGGTTTTGGGTAATTGCAGGATGAAATAATTTGTATAATTGCAGGGTAAATAATTGGGGAATCATTGTTTTGACCAGGTCAAGCAAGACTGACCTTTGTCTGACCAAGTCAAAGACTGACTAGGTCAAAGTCAAGGTCGGTCTTCTTTGACCTGGTTATTTTTTTTTTACTTTTGGTAAAAATTAGCAACAGTTTGAGAACTGTTGCGAGCAAAAAATCTAGCAACATAACTCCAGCCGTTGCTAAACTGTTGCTAATAAAATTAAGCAACGGCAACATTACCGTTGCTAAATTTAGAAACACCGTGTTTAGCAACGGCTCGCTGGTGTTGCGAGTCCACTACGCAACTGAAACTGGCTGTTGCATCCAGCCAAATATGGTGTAGTGAAATAAAACAATTGGTAATGGCAAGATCTTCCTCAGGAGTGAATTTCCTAAACACCATTTTGATTTGGTGATGAAAAAAATTTGAAAATTTGAAGGGAGATAGAAAGAATCAATATAAACAAGATTGATTGGGGTGGATTTGTCAAAGAGAGTGAATTTTCTTATATAGAAGAGATCCCAACGCCTTTTTTTTTTTGAATTTTGAAAAAAAGAGTCGTTTGGGATCTGACGGT
>JAJJMA010137069.1:0-15796 GCA_023529015.1 Papaver nudicaule
AAGGTGTCAGACATTTTAAATCATGCATCAGTATCTGCCGGTTCATTGTGTTGCGTGCATATTATAAATGGGGTTTCCAATCGGTGTTCAGGGATGGTGGTCTACATAGCTGTGTAGTATTGTCGAGTACAAGGACCAATAAAGACCTAAGCAATACCTATTTTCCTATACCACCTTATGTCTCAACCTTACCGCTCATTTTCTGCATAGCTTTGGGTGTGGTTCAGGATAGACGTTGAATTTGTTTAACAAAGCCATAGAGTACTTGATCCTACTCATAACTATTTTAATCCATTATGTTTACCTCACCCTCTGGAGCTTCGGATGGCCCTATCATAGGGACCCCTAGGTCTCGATATAGCCCTGTATAATGATCACATCTAAGTGGCAGACATATACATGCCGTATTGGCAATATTTTTGGCGTAAGGTTGCATCAACATTGTGCATCTACTATCTGTCAGAGTCGTTGCCATGCCCTTATAGATTCCCCTCCTCTTACATTTCTTGGTCAAAAGCGCTGAACAACCATCAAGTAATTGGTCTTACTGACAGGTATATCCTTTGTTGCTGGTGGCGTATAATTTTAGGCAACACTGACAAATGCTAAACAATTTTTATTAAACCCTTTGGATCCTTTAAAGGGTGTTTCATCTATAACCCTTTTTTGATATTGGCGTACTGTCTCCATAAAATTACATCATTCAACCCGCATATGGGGGTAAATTTGGAAGCGCGATTTTGGCCATACCGAAAAATTCATTTGTCTGCCCACATTTCCAAAATAGGGTCACCCTGGCATAATCTGGCTATCCCTTATTAAAAAATATTTTTTTAAATGATAATCTACCCTTTGACTGATTAGCGCATAAAGTTTTGATTAGCACTAATAATAGTAATTAGTAGCAATAATTAGGTTAAGCTTAATCTTAACTTAAAAATCAGGTTTTTATTTTTGAGTTTTGGGTTATGGTGGTATTGAGTAGAAGAGAAAAAACTTGGGTTTTTGAAGACCAGAATCGACAATATTAGGTTGTTGGGTGTGTTTCCATCTTGTATACCTTCCCCATCCTGATTTAAATTTCGGCTCCAGAACATCTCGGCTCACTCAAGTTTCGGGTCAGAGTTTTAAATTTCGATCCAGGGTTAACTTGTCTAACAAATGGTCCGTGAGGAGTGTTGTTTCGGCCCGGAAGGTGAAATTTTCGCGTGACCCGAAACTGGTTCTGTGGAGCCAAAAAAGAGGTTCTTTTTAATGTTCTACTTATATTCAAAACACCAAAGGTACTTAAAAACATAAAATTCATTGTAGCATAACCCACGTAAAAAAATTTCAACATCCAAAGTACTTAACATGAACAACATAGTCTTGAAAAGGAATAAATGCCGAACTAAAAACACATCGCCTTAAACCAAACATGATGAACATGCATTAAACCTTGAAAATTGGTTAAAGGTCAAGTTCTCAGTATAGGTTGCCTTAATTAGTTTAGTTTCAAGGTGCTCCACGCATACGGTTAAGACCTGAGCGTTCGGTGTACCCCGGGGGACGAGCAAGAGGACGTGACATCTCTCCTAAGATTGGCATGGTTGGTAGCATCTTCCACCAGTGAGCCTGCATAACTCTGTACCGATGTGAAGGATCCTTGGGAAGAAACACAGCTTCATATCCTCCCTTGTCGCTTCCTGCAACAAAGATGTTTTGACCGTAAATGGCAAATCCTTCTATTCCCTTGTCAAATCCCTGTGAGTATCAACCTGCGCCTACTCCCCAAGTTGGGTCGTTGAACCTCCAAAGCCATTCTGGGTGGACACGAACTCCAGGGTGATTTGTGGCCCATGGGTCACCAGTCATTGGAGCTACATATTCACCATCACGAGACAAGGGTCCCAAGACAGGCAGCAAGTGAAGATTGTTCATCCAGTGGTCGTCAATAAGTTGCCTAGATAGCTCACCATCCGGAGGAAGGGCAATTGCAGTTGTTTGATCCTTCCCTGCTACGAGGAAGAATTTGTCCAGGAAAAGCACAATCCCCTCATCCGGTTTGCAACGACGAAAAAAGTCATTCCCAGCATACATTTGCCAAGTAGTATCCATAACATTGGGCTTCTCCTCATATTCTTCCTCTTCATTTCTAAGATAAAATCTCCAAACACAAAATAACGTGTATAAGGCCACTGATCAATTGATTTACTAGGAGACAGTGGCAGATTAGGCTTACCAATAATAAATTATATCTAGGCCGAAACTTATACAACTTCAAAAATTGTTGTTTTGTTTGATTGATCCAACCTTAATTTGGTAATGTAAAAATCTCAGAAAACCATATAAACCTACCTACTTTTAATGAAATTAAAATACCCTAGATTGCCAACATTAACCAAAACTTTTAAAATGTATCAAAAAAATAGCATGGGTGTAAATTAAATACCTTTGAATAGACATTTCCGCTGGATCGTGTGGTCTCATACGTATTCTTCTTGGATTGAGCCGATTTTTGAGGAAGGGAGGAGGTTGGAGAAAGAATACGAATAGTTTGCAAATGAAATAAGGGTTTCTACTTATAGGTTAAGGATCTGTGTTACTAAACTGAGGAAAGCATGTTTGTTGGCTACCACATAGATCTAACCCATAATGGAATAACATGTATTTTGAAGCATAATCTGTCATCCACATTCAACCAGGAATAGCATGCTTTTTATATGAACCCAACAATTATGCATTAACCATTTATGACTGATAATTTTTTTGTGGCATATTGTCACGCCATACTGCATGAATTGTTCAAGCATAATCTATTGTCCGGCTGTCGGAACAAGAACTGTGCCATTACCTATGCAATACCTATTTTCATGAACCACATGACCACCCTATTTATTAGGGAAAGCTATACTGAGAATTTTGTCCCCTGAGGTTTACCTTGTTGTTGTATAGGATGTAGAAATTATAACCTACGCGAGGCAGAGATATGTAGCCCTAGCTTAACCACGTCTCCCAACCACCTACACTGTTCTAATAATTCTGTCCTTTAGCGCTATCCATGAAGTGGGATTTAAATATTGTAAGACAAATATCAATGTTGCCGGCCACAGAAGTTCCTATATCCATGAGTTTGGATGAGCACTACACTCAACTTCCTATATCAAAAGGGACATCCCAAAACTGGAGACAATTAGGATATGTACCAAAATTAAAACTACATACTGAATAAGTGCAGGATAAAAATAGTGATGCCCTATAATTTTGCTTAAAAGCCACTGTCTATGGGCCCTAACTATTTTGTCTTTTTTGTGTCTTTTGCCCTTAATTTAGGGACGCTAACATTTTTTTCTGTAGGGGTAGCTTGGCGGAGGTTGTACCAAAAAAGAAGGTGTGTTTGTTGTTTTTTTAGGGACCCTAACTATTTACCTACTGTCGCCTTCAAAAATTGGGTTGTCAAATCAATAAGAAAACCCTGAACCACGCTTATGTACACAGTGAATTTGGAATGACCAAACATTGATAATTATATGGTGATAGATTGTTTGTTTTCAGGTGCTGTAATCATTTCTGTTTACCCATACGTTAAATGACTGTTAGATGTGTTTAAGATATGTACTTTCCATTTGTAAGGATTGAAAACTGAATAGAGGAGGCTAGAGTCCATAATTGAAATATATATTGAACATCCACAATTTTTAAACCACCCACCCCATCAGAACCTATAAATACAGGCCCGGTTCAGAGGTTTTTTTCCAAATTTACAAACTAATCACACAAGCATGGAATGCTCCAAGGTATTGCTTGTTTCCTCCTACTCCTAAGACCAATTTGTTTGTTCTTTTGAAGGTTGTTAAAACTAATTAAATCTATTATGTGTGATCACAGTGCTCTTCCATAATCAAGTGTGGTATCTGTCAATCCGAGAATCACCGTTGTGCTCTATGTCCATATATCTAGTCGGCCTGTCCCAAAGCAAACTGTGTTGGTTTTCGAAAAATCCTGGAGTCGCACACCAATAAAAACCCAGACAGATTGTTCCTGAAGTGCCAAATTTGCGGAGACTTCGAGTGGTTAGATTCTGCTATTCAACACGGTAAGGTTGGTTCTTCCACAGGTTTTAATTCCCCCAGGCAGTATACTGTTAAGAGCTGTTACACATGTGGACAAGATGATCACTGGTCCGACCAATGTCCACACAAGAAAAAAAGCGGGAAAGATACTGGTTCGCCTTCAACTCCAACCAACACTGATAAACAATAGTGGGATCAGATAACAATTCAATTTAAAAGAACCTTGTAAGGTTAATTGTGTTGGAGCAAAATGAAGATCGTCGGATTTGGGAGCTCTAGGCCGAATGCCGGGATGAAGTGGGTGTTTTTAAGTGAATATGGTTTTTAAGTCAATGTTTGAAATCTGTTGGAACAAATGTTTGTTTTTAAGCTAATGAAAAACAGTAACATTTAGGCTAATTTCGGTTTTGATTTGTTCCCACCGGACTGGTTCAATGACCTCAGTACTACTCCCAGTGGCAAACAGGCAGTATGACACATTAGACTAATGTTAAATTAAATTGAAACTAGTGTTCCGCCGGCCGTCCCTTTTGATTAAAACGCCACCTTCATGGGTGGTGTAACTTATGTTCCAACGGTGTAAAAATTAAAATTCATACAATCAGTTTTTGTAGTTTTAGTGTTGGAGTTAATGGACTCATACCAGTTATTTTCGTCAAAAACTAATTGCGTTGGAGCGACTAAACCCGGGATTCCATGATCAGGGGTCATCGATTACTTTTGTAAAGGTAATGAAAAGGACAAGAACAAAAAATGTAAAACATTTTTATATATGGAATGACAAATGTTATTGTGCATTTAAAATTTAAGAGAAAACGGCAACCGTACCTAGCTGTAGCAGCAAAATCCGTTTTCTATCCAACTGTTTCCAAAATACATGTCCATGTTTGTTCCACAGCACTTTGGCTGCTACAGTTGGCTACAGTTGCCGTTTTCTAAAAATTTAATGCAATACAATATGTAACAAAAAGGGGGAAGGAGAGGATAACTCGTTCAACACTTCTGGGTGTGGACCATTTTTCGTTTAGGTGGTTCATCTCCGATGCAGCTGAGATTGAGAGGATGAAAAAGGGATTCCGCCACAAGCACGACATCAGATTAAATGAATGCAACATCGGATTAAAACTCCAATTCCGTTGTCAGCTTTCAATCCAACTTGTTGGCTGACCCGGAAACATAATACGAAAAAGCTAACCCTTCTTACTTGCAATCCAAAAACCATAGAACTCGCTCAGGATTATAACTTTTTCAGGAGTTGGGACGTGCATTCAACCGCTGGACTAGCCATTGAATTCGTTTGGTTAGGAATTCATATAGCCAGTCCTTGTAGTTTTAGGAATCCATATAGCCATTCTAAGAACCTGCGCAATTTTATAGATAATGTGTGTGTTAGGCAGGTTTTATTTTATCTTCTCTCTAATCTATGAAACATATAGGTCTCAAACAAAAACATAACTCACAACCATTTACACATCTATGGTTTAGTTGTCGCAGTACCTTAATTAAGTTTTTGTATAGCATTACATCATGATGGTACAAACAAATTTGGTGGTTCCGTTGTTTTCCTCCAGCAATTTTCCGCCTCCATTCACTGGTTTCACTTGGTAAGACTGAAGTAAAATATTCGAGGTAACCTGCATGACCAACATTGTATATTGTTAGACATGACCATAGCAAATAACTTACATGGGAGTTGATTGACCTCACTGAACTACGATATCATCCTTACATAACATATTTTGGTTACATGTTTTGGATCGAAGGACCATTTCCATTCCTCTGTTAAAATTTGGGCCTTGGATGTTAGTCTGTCATGAGATATCTTTAGCTGGTTTTGGATGTGAAACACCGCAGGTTTGTCACCACTATTTATAGGGGGAAGCCCACATACGACCTTATCTGTATCCCGTAAGGGTATAAGGGGTAAATGAATCGAAAGGATGTAGTCCTCCTTAAAGGGGGTTCTCCAAATTTATTAGATAACTGGTGCATATACCACTTTTATCTCTTTACTTTACCCACTGTGGGAACTTATTTTCTCAACTTATTTCAGTACTTCAATAACTAGGCCACAAAATAATCAAAACATATATCTGTTTTGCATTACAAATTTACTTGTGCCTATGGTAATCCTTGAATGACTAGTCCACATAACCTATTACAGATTTAAGGAACCTTGAAGTAGTCATTCAGCTGAACGTTTTAGGGGTCTAGAGGCCCTTGGTTGCACAACAAGTATGGATTCCCCTCCACATCTTGTCCCTTTAGGTTCTTTAAGGGCCATATTCCCGAATACTAGGGTCAATGACTATACATAGGAGGCATGCATGTAGAATTTGATGTAGGGTTATCCCTGTTTATCTTAGCTCCAATCCAATGTGAGTCTTCAGTAAACTAGTCGAGGCTGGATTGACATGACTGCACAGCAACACTAGGGATCTATCACATTTGCTTTGGTTTGGTTAGAGTTCGATTATTTGTGTCCTTTGTATCTATCCTTCCAGTGATATTTAAATATTGATATGCATATGACAATTGTGCCAGACCCTTTACATCATGCACGATTAACTATACCAACCATCCCAACCACCTACACTGTTCGACTATTTTTGTTCTTTTTAATCGGAGAGAAGTGCTGGTGGTCTACATAGCTGTGTAGTATTGTCAAGTACAAGGACCAAGAAAGACCTAAGCAATACCTATTTTCCTATACCACCTTATCTCTCAACTTTACCATTGTGGGATGTTATCGGCATTGAAGGGAGTAAACCTGTCGACACGACAATTATGCTTCATAAATTTTATATCCCAACTTATATTAGGGGTACCCTTTACTGAAATTTTTACTCACCCTTTGCCTTATCTTCTTGTTGTATGTGTTCGAATATTTGTGTCCTTTAACTCAATCCTTCCAGTGTGATATCAAAATTGTAATGCAAATTACAAAGGTGTCAGACATTTTAAATCATGCATCAGTATCTGCCGGTTCATTATGTTGCGTGCATATTATAAATGGGGTTTCTAATCGGTGTTCAGGGATGCTGGTCTACATAGCTGTGTAGTATTGTCAAGTACAAGGACCAAGAAAGACCTAAGCAATACCTATTTTCCTATACCACCTTATCTCTCAAATTTACCACTCATTTTCTGCCTAGCTTTGGGTGTGGTTCAGCATAGACGTTTTGGTGTCTGGAAGGGACATATTCCCGATATACTAGCCACAAGTTATATTGACATGATTACACGTTGAATTTGATTGACAAAGCCATACAGTACTTTAGAGTAACCTAATGCTGCGTTAATCCACAGGTCATCCCATTTGATTTCTGTGCTATCTTAAATGGACCCAGGTGAAGACCAACCTACCTTCGGGAGGATACCTCCTTAGGTGCGAGGCGTCCGACGCTGCTGTGTTAGTAGTTTATCTTTGGCCAATGTAATATATAACAGTAAAGCTTGTTAATCCTCTGGTTGTAAAGACCTATAAATGCATAACCATACTCCCTTCAGGCACAACAAAAGGCAGACGGTAGCAGAGTTCAAGAGTAAGGGGAGAGGTTATGGAGCGACAAAGTGAAACGAGGTAATCCACATTTACAGAATAAATTAAATTTTAAATGAGCACTACCGTTGAAATTAACACTCTAAAGATGTCATCTATAGAGTATACGCAACAAAAATATGTTCCATCATTTTTGATTAAGTTTCTGGCATACAGGCATTACTTAAAGTTCCCCCGCCGAAGTTTTTTGGTGGAAGTACCTTACCGGGGGAATAAGATGGCATTCGACGATGTGGATGTGAAGGACGATTTGTTATTTTGGCTTCGTGGACAGGTTGAAAAAAAATTACGGTTGAAAAACGCTGTGAAGGTAGAATTATGGTGGTTCTCACCCCCATACGATGAACCCGAATTTTTGTCCACTCCAGAAGACTTCTTCAAAATGTGGGACACCGGCAACGGCGATGCAAATGGGCGTGTTAAACTGTATGCGCTAATATGTGAACGCGGACCTGTTGTAGGCGAAATAAACGCCTCATCATCTGGAATTCGGGATAAAACGAAAATGCTGGCCCTAAACCAAAATTATCTGGCCAAGAAAGCGGCTCTTCAGACCGAGATAATAATGTCATCCGAAAGCGCTGCCCCATGGAGGTATGGCCCCCGAAATGCGTATGAAACAATCGAAATAGACCCGGATATGGCATCCAAAAGAAAAAAGGGAAAGGATAAGGTTTTCTACAAACCTAATATACAAACGCAGTTGGCATCAGTTAACCTGAATCAGCATCAGAATCTGACAGGGATTCCGTCTCGCACGCCTGGACACAATGGTTGGAGCCGTTAGTATGCACTACTTTAACGTTAGTGGGTATTGTCTTAGGATGTATTGGTTTTATTAATTTCTTAAGTTTTGTTGGTTGTCAGGATTGTAGAAATGTGGGTATAACATTTGTGTGTATGGGCTGGTATTCAAGTATACTGCCATGTATTAGAACTTTTTTTGCGTTCTTTGACTCAGAGTTGTATGATTTGCGTCAATGGCTAATTGCATTGGATGATTCTATGATAAGGGGTCATCGAATGACTATTCCAAAGGTAAGGAAAAGGGCAGAACAAAAATTGGTAAACATTGATATATATGGTTAAACAAATAACATCGTGCCCTCAAAATATGTTGCCATATATATTATGTAACCAAAATGGAGAATGAGGGGATAACTATTTGTAGACTTCTGGGTGTGCAACCATTATCGTTTGGCTTGGGCATCTCCGGTGCAGCTGAGATTAAGAGGTTGAAAAAAGGATTCCGCCTTAAGCACGATATGCCGAACCGTAATGGTGATGTAGTCCACAATGCCAAATACTTCAATTAAATATTGTAGGTTATATTGGCCGCCTACGTGGCAGGAAACATATGGTTATAACAACCAAAGTGTTCGTGGCTGTTTTCCTATAAATAGACCTGCTTGCAAGTCCAACCCACAAACTACAATTCTTTCATCTCCCAACCGAATAAAGTACAAACAAACCCAGCCAAATACTCAACAACACAAATGGATTCCAACAATGGAATCGGTGGACCACCACACGTCTACCACCACCAGTTTCCAAAGGCAACTACAGGGATGGGGTATATCTCAGAAAATATATACACCGACTCAGATGGTAAAAAAAGGTTTTTCCAGATGACTAACATGTATGCCCTCCAGGGAGGTTACTGTATGAGTGATCAGATGATTGATGCGAAAGATGAAATGCACCGACTTCGCGCTCGTTGTCACGAGTTACACATTCCAATTACACCAGCGCCTTCGTCCGACACCTTGGTGAAAGACTACCGTGATATGGAGAATCTTATCGGGCAGGTAAGAAACGAAAATACAGAAATGGCATCCCAAATTCACCTTGCAGAGAGAGAGATAGAAATGCAGCGATTAAGGGCCGAAGCTATGGCACGCAGCCAAGCAGCACGCAAGCGTAAAAAACTGCAAAGACAAGCAGAGAGGCGAGAGGAACAACGTCGTCGAAGAGAAAGGGAAGAGGAGGAAATCTATGCATCTCAGCTACAGAAACGGTTAGAAGCAATAAATCTAAATCAGCATCGGACATTACCTGGTTTTCCATCGCGTACGCCGGAAAAAGGTGGCCCTAGTCGTTAGTGTTCACTTTCACAACATTTTGTTGTTCGTCCGTATTCACGTTTGGTTTGGTTATGTTTAAATGTCTGGGGATTTTGGTTTGGTGGTTCAACGCGCTCTCTCAATGTGTTAGTAAAATGTGTATTGCATATTATGCATCATAAAATTAGTCATTCATAGTATAGAATGGAAGGACATAATTTACCTTGCCAGACAATAATAATAACTTATACCAAATACACCCATTTTAAACACACCCCACCAGGATCGTTCAAAACAATGGAACACTATAAAACCCTATAACCAGGGCATTGAGGTATTACTTAGTTTCTGCCTCCTTCCAAAATAAAAGGTTTTAAGACCCTGTTCCTTAACATCTTCGATTCTCCCTAATCAACAAAATCATGTCTAGACACCAGTCTTCCTAAAGGATTCTTGAAAAGGTAAACACTCTACTCTCAGTTTTATCAGTTGCAAATATAAACAATCTAGGGTTGAACATAAATTAGGGTTTTTAGCGTTGGAGTTATCATAAAAACCAATGTTGGGGTTTTTGCGTTTTGTCTTTATATTTGCTTATTATTTATACAACACGATTGCAGGACATCATCCAATTTCCGGTGATTTCGTTTTGGTCCGAAGATAAATATAGTGGAGGTGTAACAAGGGGTAGAGAAAGATCACTGTAAATACCGCATTCTTTGGTAAATTACTTAAACTGATAATACTGATGGTAAGGTACAAGGTAGGTGTATCAAAAAATCGAAAACCTATTTGCGTAGACAAACATGTAATCTATGAAGAGACCAGGCGGGCAGGTAACTATAATGTTGGTGAATCGAGCAGAAATGGCGAGGCCAGACACATTTACACTCGAGAGGGTTCATCCAATGTAAATGGTGACGTTATTGGTGCCGATGAAGTACAACAAAACCGTTCAGCATCTACACCTTCTACTGTTGGTCCGGCTCCACTGCCCATGAATGGCAGGGCACCACAAGCTCCAATGCCTATATCTCCTAGATTCCAACGACGACCTCGTCGCCGACGACCACAAACAAACTCGGAAGAACAGCCCTTGAATAATCCAGTTATCAACATCAGCAGTGACGAAGATAACGAGTAACATTATTCAAACCGCGGTTAGGGGTCTGGAATGGTGTGTTAGTTTTGTTAAGGTTTGTTGGCTAGAGTACATTATTGATGGCAATCTGTTATAATCACATCATTGGTGTCTTTGTATGAAATTGAGAAACAATTTAAACTTACTTTAAGCCAATGTGTGGAACTAAATTTAGTTGAGGGCGTATAGGGGGAGGGGGACACCATGGGTGACTACTCATCACCAACAGTGTTGCCATAATATGTGCCTCCAACAATGTTGCCATAAAAAGAAGTTGCTTATTAAAGTAATTCAAAACAAAATTATCCAGTCCATCTTATGTTTTGTAGAACTAATTTAATGGCACATATTACAGTTATGTACACCAACCAACAAATTTCGTCAATAAGATTTAACCCCTACGTGGTCTGCAATGCTGTTTGGAATAGGTAGTGCGTTTTTTGGGACCTATAACCTCACCGTTCGGTCCCAAGTTGGTTGTAATGTACGCTGCATAAAAACAACACAACTGTTATGTGTCACCATGGGAACTCAAGTTGTTTTCTATTTATAAAACGGTTAGTTTAAATTTTTACTTACATTCCGCATCGACTGGTACTTCAGGTGAGGATCCAGGAACCAAATCGTTTGGTCGAGACCGACGTATTGGCGGGTGTGTAACCGTAACGCCAATGCCACTACCACTCTTGTGTTGCGACACACTTTTTTCCCCAGGGTAAACATGTTCCGCTGCACCCATCATAAATGACAATAAGGTCGGGGGGTTAGGGCGCAATAAATAAACTTAAAACAAATTCATAGGGGTGTGATTTTTTGGAGTTGGTTAACCATTAACATGTTATAACCTGCATGTTTGGTTTTGTATTAACATTTAAACACAACTGAGACTGCGTATGTCACAAAAAAGGGTTTTATAACATCAACATTTGTACATTAGAGATAATTGGTGAATATGTTACTCCAATACCCGATGCTGCCCAACCATATTTACAAGTTTGATAATCACAAAAAATAAGGCCCGAGATTAATATATATGCAAACGCAGTGACACTGTAACCACCAATCATGTCTGCGGACCAAAAATAACTTGTTGTTGGACTCCTGTCATTTCTCCAAGTAAACCCGATGCAGATCCGGTGGGAGGGGAACTTGTTCCGCCCGTGATCTTTTGGTTTTTCCTTTTTTCTCAGCTGAAGGCAATACATTACGTTTGTTTATTAATGACATTAGACAACAGATTGGTTCACGTTATTCCGAGGGCCAGGAAAAAAGTCAAAGCAACGGGAATATGGAATTTCAGGTTACATATCTACATTTAAACTTACCGCCAACGACGACTGGAACTTCAACTGATGTCACGGGGAACGAATCCTGCGTCTGGGAACGGGTCTTTCTTTTATCAGGCGCTCTGGTTTCACCTGTTTATGTTGCCAATACATTACTTTTGTTCAATATGCACAAACAACAACAATTAGGTTTAGTAAGGTGTAGGGTGTGGCACAAATACCTTGGCCCACAATATTTGTATACACTCTCGGGTCAATATGAGGTGGTAGGATTTGAATGGGAGAAACATCACATATATGCGTAAATATCGTTCCTAAAAGACCAATTCAGAGGTTTAATATGCATTTGAGGATACACAATACATCAGTACACCCTAAAAAGTAGTACCCTTAAAAATACCTGATTCCTCTCCCGTGGAACCTTCAACGAAACCCATACCATTCTTGTTACCATTATCCAACTCAACCACTGCCAACAATGTCAAATTAGGGAAATATTGGGGAAAACAAGATTTTTGACAAAATGTGCATATGGGTATATTAACCCGGTTTTTCCAAACATACCTGATTCGCATCCCATTTTACTCATACCTTCGACAATGGTCTCTAGCAGAGACGCATCCCCTACAAACAAACTCGTATTACCCATACATTTACTTAAACAAAATATGGGCATAAACAACCATTTCATCAAGAATTAGATTTCAGTTCCATACCTGCAGCCTTATCAGCCGTAGGAGATTTGTCTGTGTTGTTCTCGATAGACACATCACCACCTGACAATATTAGCAAATCATATAAATAACAAGTTAAATCAGAGATTAAATTTACAGACCTAACCATTATGTCATTCTTGCACACCTGATCCCCTAGCCGGTGACTCGACATCTCCAACAGGTGTGTGCGGAACTGAGGTTCCCGGAGTATCTGTTTCTTCTTGGTTCCGGGACAACAAATCACCACCTGCCAACATACTCAGAGTGGAATATATTTTGGTTTAATGAGTGTTCCAAGGAAACAAACATTGAAATTTGCGGGTTGGCACGTACCTGATTGAACCTCCCTTGTTTCCCCGGATTGAATATTTGTTTCTTCTATCCCCGCATCCGCTGCAGACATGGTCAGAGTAATACATAATATAGTTAAGGAGTGTTATAAACACAAATTTTGACTTAGACAAACACAATATTCATATGGAATACCTGAATCTTGAACATCCTTTACAGGAAATTCAGTAACTGGCTCCCGAACTTGGGACTCGCCAGCCACCAATTCAGCGTTTGCCCCCGGGGTGGACTCTTGAACTGGAATTGTTTCATCTTGGACCTGAACGTTACTATCTGCCAATGACCCTGGACCTGAACAACCAACTGTTTGCGGTACTTCATCTGATGAACTCCCTGGGGATATATCTACACCCGCGGCAGTACAGTTTTCCTCAAATTCAGCAGGACATCCTTATATAACACACCAAAGTAAAGTTTACATGCTTGACTTCTAGTAACATCAGCAAAACACTTCACTTTGTTCACAGGTCATGCGTAGAAACCATACCTGATAACACCACAGGTATTGAATCACCATGTCCAGCTGAAAAGATACAATAGGGACGATGAATGGGAAAATAGAAATTCAAAAGACTAATACAAATATGTTAAAGAAGAGAGTTAATGTTGTATTACATAAACCAGACCCCCACTCTACAGCATCACTAACAGATTTATCGAGCAAGGAGGAATCCATGGCATCCACCGTACTGTCCCCCTCCGATTGGACACGACCTGGTGCAAAACCGACAAACACTTGGATTCAAGGAGGCATTAAAAAGGTGATACATAGTTAGGACAAGGGCAACAAAATTAGGCGCGCTAATGTAATTGATGTAGCTTTAAATTTATCATGCCTTCGAGAAAATTGGACAAAATATTTAATATACATGCACTACCCCCGATGATTTACTACAACCACACCCTTATACATACCCACTTCATTGGTTGAACCTGGTATTTTTTCAACATTCCCAACATCTTGGATTGAACACAAAAAACCATAGTTAGTCAGCAGGTTGTTTACAACAATTAAGAAATTAATTGTAGTGGAGAAGTCATATCCATTTACCAACAATTTTTTTGGGGGGTCTTTTGTACGACTTTTTCAGTTTTTTCAGACTCTCATTTAAAGTTTCAACAAGGTTAGCACACTGGCCCGGTGCTTTTTTCGTCGACCGGAGGACTCTAGCTTTGGGTGCTGGTAAACTGGTAGGTTTTACAGGCTGCTTCGGTAAGCTCACACAAGAATCCGTTGTCACCGGAGAGGTATCTGCAACACACGGAAAACATTGATTTTGAATGTCAATCAAATATAGAGGGCCAACTACCCAGATGTTCAATTAGAGGTTCAACAAAATTCCAACCCCGTGGAGGCTCATCTGTACAGACCGATGGAATCAAATCACCCTCGACAACTGCAGTCAAATCAAACTACTGTTATAAAAGGCAACATAATGTAGAAGGACCATTGTAATTAGGTAAGAGGGGTGGCATAATTAGTATACATTTCACTCGTTTCTCTCTCCTTGCTTGAAGAGCCCTTCTTTTCCTTTTTCCTTCAACAGCTTCTACCACGAGAGCATCGTCACCAGGCAGAGTAGTTGCAGTTTCATCAACAAGGGGGCCACGTACATGGCAGCTAGATGAGGGCTCGTTGTTTGGGATGACATTCCTCACCGCCGCACGTGTAACCCTAACATTCTGCCTCGCCGAGGTTCGCAGGCCTTCTCTCAATACTAAGGTTAAGGAAACAAAGGATAAACATAGGTAATCACGTGGACAATTAAAAAAATATATTTAAAAAAATTCGTGGTCTCACCTGCTAAACTAGTCTCTGTGGTCTCACCTGCTAAACTGGTCTCTGGGGTTTCTACAGACACTGTTTGGTTGTCTTCAAACCCAAACAATAGACTAGAAAGACGACCTTTTTTCCATTTTTTCTTCTTCGTTGGCTTGGTGTTTGAGGTGCCACCCTTCTCTCGAGATACACGGGTGGTACTCTGAGATACACCCTCAGACACGTATTCTGAAACGAAAATGGAGTTGAATTATGGCACCATTGTTGGAAAGGGTAAAGAAATATGGTTACAATACAACAAAACAATACACGTCGCACAGTTAGAGGTCAAACCCGGCTCCACAACATGATCAATGGGTGTTCTGCTAACATATTGGTGGGGATCAGAAGGAACTTCTGTAACCCGCTCAATAAGACCTGCCACTTCCGGATAAGTATCCAAGTTCACGGAAGAGCTAACTGCCACGGCCAACTCTAGTGATAAATCGCGCTGCAGAATTGGAGCAAAAAAATTATAATATAACACCATGGCTCTGCCTGGTTGTTCTGTAAAGGGGCAGAGGTTATAAATAACAGACTCACCAACTGTTGGTATGCGATATAGGGCACCAGTTTATCACTATGGCTTGGGATCACAAGCTTGACTGTAATGGTGGAAAACCATTCATTGTACCCAGGTTCAACTCAAAAAAAAACACTTGGATTCGATACGGACACACCTGCAACCATTGGCACAAGAGTGCGACAAAAATTCTTCCATTGGGTCTTATACTGCTGTAGGTGAAGAAAATGCCATACGCCAATTAGTGAGAATTTAAGGAAAGATTTGTGCTATGAAGGGCATC
>JAJJMA010137069.1:15806-32656 GCA_023529015.1 Papaver nudicaule
CGGCATCAATCAGCAGTGATTGTTCACAGCGGAATGGCGCTGAAGAAGAGTTTAGAATAGCGGAGTATCACATAGCTACATCAGCGGTAAAGCCTCGACAAAAGCTGAATAAGTTAGTTGGGCATTTAATGCTGGACAGAACGGTCGGATTGGCAGAGTTGAATGGTTGACTCAGTGGAATCTGAGTCATCGATCTTATCCCATAGAGTGGAAGGGCGCTGAAGTTATAAGGAGAAGGCGCTGAGACATTGGGGAAACTCAGCGGTAAGGCGGTGAGAAAGAAGACAAATAGTGTCAGAACAGTTTGTACTTATTAGCTGTATTCCATTATTTGTAAAGGCCTATATAAGGCATTGTACGCCCACATTTGAAGGGGTTGGAAAAAGTGATTGCTGGGACTTGGTTTAGTGAGAGGAAGATACCTTCTAACTCTCCTTAGCCCAAGCTGTTAGCGAGATCTTAAGGTCATCTGTAGAGTGTTCATCCTTAGCAAGGTGAGATGCAAGGATTTATGAATGATAATCTATGTTTGAGGGTTATTGCTTACACATCAGTTGTGTTATACTTGTTGCTTAATCTTTAGTTCTGCTCATGTTATACTTAAGTGCTGTTATGATTGTTGGTAGAATTTTACTCTAAGTATGTATGTTATAGTGTGTTTATGGTCTTAAGATAGGGGTGTATTGGTAAAATCACCAGTATGGGGATTTTACCACTACAACTGCCCAAGATCGTTATCCCAGTTTTTGCTCGGTCGACTAGGACCAAACCTTTTGTAATACTGGGGAACTGGGGGTTTAGACTGAACCAACCCAAATTGTCGCATAACCCTCTCTGGCCTCTGCTTTTCACATTCGTGAAAATTAATCAACCAAGCCTCAGCCTTGCCAGCCAGCTGAGCAACATATTCCACACCAAGTGTTTCCATCCTAACACTTACAGGAATTTCGCTTCCTTCAGCATCTAGTTCATAGTCTACCCAATTCCACTCATCAATTTGAATATTTTCGTAGGGCATCCACACGAACTGATATAAGTGCATTACAGTTGGTTAACCAAGAGGATTATTAAACAGAGATATACCACATTAAAATGTAAAACATATACTTACATCCTGTCCATCGTACTCGTTGAGGTAATCCCTGATATAGTCATAGTTGTTGTGCATCGGATTAGTCCTACCCCTCTCTGCCCATCTCAAACCTAGCGGGACATGGCACTTGTCTGGGGAACCCGTTGGCCTCAACTTGGGAAACCGCTCGTATACCCAAGCCTGTGAAATAGAGCAGTTACAGATTTATGAGCAAAATTTTGGAATGGGGAAACATGGTACAGAAACAAAAGGGTCATACTAACCATGATAATAACCACGGAACCAGTGAAGATGGATCCATCCTCTGACAACACGCAGTTCGACAACCCACGGTACAAATGAGCAAGTGCCGCGTTGCCCCAAGCATATTTGTTACAGATGTCGGCGGATGCCAAGCAGTGAAGATATTTGACGCTTATGCAGTGGGATCCAGCATCACTGAAAATGGTAGAACCCAACAGGTACAGGAGGTACGCTCTAGTATGACCATCTACTTCTTCCTCAGTTGCACTAGAGGACAGTTTGTGGCTGCACTCAGCAACAAGCCACTCCGCTTTTATACACTGACCTTTAATGGCCGTATCAGGTGGTGTTTTACCCAAATAACGACCACAGATTTCTGTTACATCGCCATAAAATGAACCGTACAGAGGATAACCAAATGGATTTAGACCAAGAATATATACCACATCCTCAAGGGTAATTGTGGCCTCAAAGTTGCGGAAAAAAAAGGTATTGGTCTCATGCCTCCACCGATCTAGGAAGGCTGTTACCAAAGGTTTGTCACACTGAAATTTATCAATCATAGATAGGGCGCGAAACCCGCATTCCTCAACCATTCTCCTCTGGGCTGCCGAGAGATTCAGCCTCCACGGACGAAGATGCAGGCCATGGTGAAAACCTTTACTAATCTTGCGGTCCTGTCAACCATGGAAATGTTTTCATCGTTAGGTGAAAATAAGAAAAAAAAATAAATCTCAAAAGGCATACCTAAGTAAGGGAGGACAATAATCTTTCATCTACCCACCAATCCAGTTGCAATGCTGGCCGCAATATGGTTCTTATTGTCGTATAAGTGACTTTCGTCCTGGGGATATGTCCCGACGAAAGGTCCATTATTCCCCGTATCTGTGTCTGCCCTCTTCTTTTTTTAGACATCTGCAAATTAAACCAAATTGGGTTACCAAAAAGCAGTTACATCGCTCCTCTCTAGTTGTATAACAAACCAAATTGATTGCATGATATTTTTAGTAACACATTTGGTCACATAGACACCTAAAATTTATCATTCATGTACCACCAGATTTTCAAAAACCAACAACCAATTTCAAATAAAACTTAACTGTGTGTGAAATTGAAATCAACAATAACGTATCGAGAATCATAAAGAACCAATACCCAAACAAACCTAATTCAATAAACCACCAATCGAAATGAAGACATAAATTTGTAGAAAGGATGAAAACATACCTAATTCAATAACCTAATTCAATGTTAAAACTTAATAAGGGAAGCCAAAAAAAGAGAAACCCTAATTAAACAGCGGAGAGAATTCTTACCGTATTTCTTTGAGAAGTTCGGTGTATAATATCAGCAGTTTCAGAATTTGTTTGTAACAATCAGCAGTTTCAGAACCGGAAGAAACTACTTTGGCAGTATCACAAACCCTTTATCTTCCCATACGACCAGGGATAGAGAGACGTGGTGTCTTAGATAGAAATGTTTGGGAACTGAAGTGTTTCTGGGTTTGGAAATGCCTTACAAAGTCTCAGGGTTTAATGTTAAGAAGGTGAGGGAGTTGTTCCGGGTTTACAAAAATCCATTTATAAAAACTGTTCGGGTTGTTCCGGGTTTTGAAAAGATCCATCCTAAACTAACCAACCTGGACGGTTAACTCTAATCGCCGATTCGACTCGACGATTCACCTAGGCAACTCGGAACATACATGAACTTCTATTTTCGAAACAGTTGAACAAAAAAAGGAATTCCCAGCTACAGTCGAACACTGTTGCCGTTTTCTCCATAAAAAATGTCATGGCCGTTAAGGCTAAGTCCCATGGTTTCATTTTTCCGTTCAATTTTGCCAAAAATATTGCTAAAACCCTTTCTTCTATTTCTATCCGGGGATAGTAGTAGAATCAAAAGTAGAAGCGAGTTTTGAACGCTCTTTGAAACAACAAACAAAAAGTGAACTTTGCGCGGTTTGAAACAGCACAACCAAAAATATTCCAAGCATCTATCCTATTTTATCTGATCCAACGGTTCCGATTCTCCCCGCTATTTGATTCGGTGCATCTGCGTTGTTTGATTCAGCGCTATGTCGGTATAAAATATGCTTAAAGACATTATATCTAATATCCATTAGATTACAACATACATTTACTAATTTGGAGAGCTATTCTAGCGTCGAACATATGATAACGAGATAAGCTAAGAACAATACGAAAATAGATTAAGACCTATTCGAAGACAAGATGAAGAACTAAATATCCATTGATAATATTATTTTTCTGATTATAACTACATGAATATTGAGCTTTAAGGCCTGAAGAGATTCATACTAACCTATTCTCTCTCTGACGCCGCAAGATTTATCAAAAAATCCAACCTTTACAAATGAGCTCGAGCTCGCCTTTTATAGATCGGGATACAAGTGGATGACATCTAATAAGATAAAATTCACAATCATGATTGTGCCAGAGGTTGTCGAGTAAGTCGGTGGTCTTCGAAGTGTCCTCGAGGCGAATGTTACTTCGATACCTTACCTACGAGATCATCCCTCAAGGATTACGAGTTTTCTGGTGTCGATCTTTCCTTCTTCGAGATCTTCCAGGCTGTTTCCCACTACGCGCGCATCTTTCCAAATATTCGATTAAGACAACTCACTGTGTACGAGATCCTCTCGGGTTCTATTCCATGTTTCGCGGTTCTTCACTTGTTATCCTACTTCTGCTTCCTGATCCTGTCACGTTTCTCGATGGTTTTATCACCCTACAAGCGCTATGTACATGAATCTGAAATTCACTACTTGAATCTATAATTCACCATAAGATTTAGTAGGAAGTTCTAGCTGACACGGATTTCCAATCTGGAACCCAATCTAAGGCTTAGTCTTATGGGAGTGTTATTTACAGTTATAGTCCACCCTCCACGCCAGCTAGCTAGCAACCTTCACTGGGTCTTATGGTGAATGATATTTAGCAGTTAGGCCGCTGAATCATCAAGCGGAGCTGCGCTGAATGGTAGAGCGCAAGTATCTGACGATCTAGATTAAATTCTGAAAATATCCGAATCTGCGCTTAACCATAGAGCGCCAAATCAACTTTTTCTGTGTACTCTACCACTGGTAGAACTTTGTATATTCTTCTGATTTCTAATATATTCTCTCTTTCAATAAAAAAAATATCAACTTTTTCTGCGCTGAACCATTGAGCGCCTGACTGGTGATTATACTTTCAGGGCTATTTACGCTTAGTCTTATGGGAGTGCTAGTTATAGTGTTAGATTCCCCTCCACGTCAGCTATCTAGCGCTAGATTGACCTCCTAAGTCTTATGGCAATTGCTAGTTAGCAGTGCTAGTTATTAGTCTAGCGCTGACTCATAGAGCGGTGGGGCGCTGAATGGTAAACCGCCAGATAATCTCATCCATCAGATCTAAAGTATACGTTATCAGCCATCAGATCTAATGAGAATATTCGAATTGGCACCCACTTTTCCACCGCGGAATCATTCTGCGCTAAACTAGTAATGCTACTTCCAGTGCTAGTTTTATCTGGAGAGAGAAGTAACATTCAGAAAGTAGACCACACTTTTACTAGCACTAGCACTCCCATAAGGCTAAGTTTAATGGGAGTGCTACTTCCACCAAAAGCGTGGTCTATTCCCTGAATGCTACTTATCTCTCCAGATATATCTAGCAGTGGAAGTAGCATTGCTAGTTAGGCGCTAAATGATAAAGCGGTGAAAAAGAAAACTGACGATATATGATATAGCGCCAAACCAAATATTCTCATTAGATATGATGGTTGATAACGTATATTTTAGATTTGATGGCTGAGATTATCTGGCGTTGTATGATTCAGCATTCCGCCGCTATATATGATTCAGCGCTAGACTGATAACTAGCACTGCTATCTACCGCCCACCATTAGACTTGGTCACTAATAGCATTGCTACAAATCTGATGTGTCATGCTAGATTTTGATAGATCTAACACTCCCATTAGACTAAGCCTAAAACTTAGCCTTGTATCTGGAGAGAGTAGTAGCATTCAGGGAATAGACCACGCTTATACTAGAAATATAACTCCATAAGACTTAGCCTAAGACCCCACGAGACTTTGCCTAATGAGAGTTTCGGTTCGTCTACGGTATACTAAAATCCATATAAACAAAACAGATTTTGTCAATGACTACATACGTTCCAAAGTAAATGGGCAGTGTTATAAGATACGACCACTATCTTGCTTTCTTTCCATGAAATAAAACAAAGTGCCAAGTGGGGATGATCCTAATCCATCTGGTCAAACAATTGTGGGACATATATACACAGATAGACTATTGCAGCAATGGGGACATAGATGGGCATCCTTGGTCGAGGCACACAATTTAAATTCTGTACGTACGTATCTATCAATCATTTGTTTAGTGATGTGATAACATTATTGGTGGGAGAAGTCAAAAATCTTCATAAGCCATTGCACCTCTCTCTTGTGAGAAAATGTCTTTGCGAAGAAGGCTAAGGTGTTTAGGTGTTAATCAGTTACAGACTTGCAGGGACGGGTCAACAGACCTATGATTGGGCTAAATGGGCAAGCCCAATAATTTGGCTTGACAAAATATTTGGGCTTTTGTCAAGCCTTTAACCTGGGCCTCAAAATGCTCCTAGGTAACTAGGTTTGTAAAGATGTGTTGTTTTTGGGATTGCAGAAATTCATTTGGGACTGCACTCCACTAAACCTATCCAACTTGTGTTATAAGAGGTGACTAAGATATTTTACGCCTTGGTTAGAGCAAGCACTATGGTGCTCAGAATGTGGGGAATTTACCCACAATGTAGACAAGACATGGAGGGCAAAAAAAGCAAGTCCTATGGTGCATGTCTACATTTTTGCGGTTTCTTAGAAACCCCCAAAAAGGTGCTTGCGGTTTCTTAGTACCCGTGGAACCCAAGATATCCATAAAAATCCGAAATATCAGTTTAAAATAGGGTTTTGATAATAAATGTGGGGATATCTATGCAGTTTCTTAGTAGCCGCAAAAAGTAAATGCGGTTTCTTGGTAACCGGTGAGTAAGCCTTGTCTACATGATCTGTGCCCCCATGTAGACATGGCTAGAGCTTTTCCCCACAATGTGAGGAAATTCCCCACATGTGGGGATTTATGTGCACCGTAGTGCTTGCTCTTAGGGTATTCAATCCAAGGCGTAAATTTAACTTACACTTCATTTTCAAATTTTACACATATATTTCATTTTTTACGGTTTGGTTTCGCTATTTACGCCTCAGTTTTTTGTGAACAAAATCTACCTTTTTACGCCCCAAAAAAAATTATTACGCCCTAAATACTTTTTTTACGCCGCAAAAAAAATTATTACGCCCTAAATATTTTTTTTACGCCCCAAAATTAGTTTTTACTCTCCAAATATTTTTTTGCCGCCTAAGTTTCTTTTTTATGCTCTAAATTTGGATATGGAGTGTTCTACATTTTTTTATGAGTAACCCTATTTTGTTTTTGGACTGCAGTCCCAAAAACAACGCATTTGTAAAGCCCCAAAAATGGAAGACCGTGATTCATAACCAATTTTGGGGTCGGTTTGAGTTAAATCCAATTTAAACTGTCATCAATAACATATCTGATTTAAAGAAAAGTTAAAAAATTTACAGCTTCAACTAAGAATTGACTGTTTTGAATGTACTTAAAAAACTTAGGTGTAACAACCATGACCAAATTTGAAAAATTAACACATCAATAAGAGCTTAATCATCATCATCATTCGTATCGATTTCATTGAGAACCAGACACAGGGCAGCAATGAACGCGTAGTCGACATTCTGGTCGACAGTGATTGAGTATGTATCGTCCCCTATGAAAACACTTCGCCCAGGATGCTTCTTGTGCATCTACAACAACAAAATCAACAAATTCTTATAAGAACTAAAAACTATAAATCAAATAACAAAAACTATGCTACACATGCCATAATACATATCCTGTTTCAACCGGCATTGCCGCAGCCAGGATAAATAATTAAACTAGAGTTGGCCAAACCAGGCCATAGGGTGACATCCTGAACGTGTAGGTACAAATATGTTATGAAATGCCCCCGAGGTGCTCGCCTAGGCGTCAAAGGTGCATGAGTCGCTTGGTGTGCGCCTAGACTGTGATGCGCCAACCTACTATACACTTCGATTAGTTTTTTTCTGGTCGCATCAGGCGCCTTAGTCGCGCTGAGGCACTTGAGGTGTGATGGCGCCTAACCCTGACCGTAATATGAAATTGAAAAGCCATTAATTGTTTCGTAGATTATTACCTTAGCAATGCTGTTGTCAGAATTACCCTGATAGACGGCAAACTCATCCCAAGAGTTTCCTTTGATCTTAAAATCACAAACTTTTTCAGCTGTGTTGGATGCTAAAAAGACATGCAAGCTTGTCCTGAGTTGCAGAATACTAGATTTCTTCACACTGAACAACAAATCGCTTGTATGTGAGCTATCTCCCCTATATACTTCCCATCTGTTATGGGCACTCCAAACCTGAAATCATGCCACAAACCAAATTTGATCAGAATCCAACGAGAAAAGCATATAGTATATGAAAGAAATTTAACCATGCTAACTATCATGAATTACCTTCTGTTGTAGAGATACAAGAGGAACACCGGCAGCATCGAACAGAACACGACGACGCTGGCAAATGGTAGGCGTACCTCTAACTTTAAACATGTTATTGCCACGGACTTGAAAGACATCATAGTTACCTTGTATAAAAATTGTAATTTTCTTTGCAATAGCAAATTCTACTGGGTATGGTGCACAGAATTGAGGTGAAATTACAGCGATCGGATTGCCTGCTGGTAATGCTCCGTTGCTTGCCATCATCTCCTTTGTCTTGTGGAATTTGCAGTAATATGTCGAAATTCGTCTACAATGAACCTAAACTTTGGTTAGGCCTATATTTATAGGCTTTACTGTGCATGAGTAAATTAAATTCTTACTAGTAAATGAAATACTAGTTGGATTTGGATTCTAAATATTCCAAACAAAATAATTTTCTTACTCTAATTAGGAAACCTATACTCTTAGTGTTTCCTGATAGGTTTCTTAATTAAAAGAAATTTGTATTGGCACAATATGCAGAATGAAACTTATTTGAGGTCAACCGGCAACACTTCAAAGCTCAACCTATACACCACCACCGCTCCTTCAAAGAGAATCAGGATTGCAGCTCCATACAGATACAGTGGCGGAACCAGAAATACTGGTTGGGGTGGGCTTTGGGTGGCTCCAGCCAGGTAGAGAGAGTAATGTTGTATTTTAGAGTTCAGCATAATAAACTTCCAGTTTAAACTATCATCAAACAACAATCATCTTAATCTACGTAAAGTCTCAGCCTTGAAAGAGAGAAATTGCAGAAACTTTGAAGAGGTGTGGATCCATATAGATTGATTCATCCCACTTGGGCCCAAGGCCCCAAGTAGTAGGAGTGGGAGAAGTGCCATCCATAGTGTTTCCTCTTACTAGCCTACAAAGTACAAACCCATTTCTTAAGATGAGCAAGAAGCTACCTTGGAATTTTATTTGTTGTCTTTTGATTTGTTTTTAGAACTTATCCTAGTGGAATCTGATGCAAAGCATTGACATACACAGTTCAATTAATCAGTTTCGACTGATAAACAAAAGTTATGTTCTCTTCCCCATCCATTAGTCACCTACCGTGGTGGTGGTGATGCACTTTAAGTTTAAAGCGCAAAACAGAACTCCATCTAAGCGCACTTTAAGAATTGACTGCTTGAATGTGCTTAAAACTTACATGTATAACAACCATAACGAAATTTGAAAATTGATACATCAATAATAAGAGCTTAATCATCATCATCCCTCGTATTGATTTCATTGAGAACCACACACAGGGCTGCCATGAACACGTAGTCGACATTCGAGCAGACAGTGTTTGAGTATGTATCGTCCCCTAGGAAAATACTTCGGAAAGCATGCATCTTTTGCATCTGCAACAACATAATCAACAGATTATTATAAGAACTAGAACCTATAAATCAGATGACAAAAACTATGCTACACATGCATAATACATATCCTGTTTTAACCAGCAGGGGCGAGGATAAGTAATTAAACTAGAGTTGGACAAATTAACCAAGCCATAGGGTGACTGTTGGAAAATTACGCTAAACCAAGCCATAGGGGCGCAACACACAAAAAAAGTTTCTGACGATGCTTGTTTAGAAGAGAAACAAAGAGAGTTGAGAAGTCTTTTGAATGAAAATAGAGCGCTATTTATAGAGGGTGATGCATCCGTTGGAGATGTCTTCATCTCCAACATGCATCTTTTCATCAACTAATATCAATGGTGTCTATTGGAAATCGAATTTCTCAGTTCAGTTTTATACCATAGACCTAAAACAGAAAATTATGTTATAACACCTGCAAAATCAGGGGTTTGTTGAAAATATCCAACAATAACATCCTGAACGTGTAGGTACAATAATGGTCAATATTGTGCACATCTTTATTCTCTACATGTGGTTGCATGCAAAATGAAATGCCATAACTGTTTAGTATATTATTACCTTAGCAATGATGTTGTTAGAATTACCCTGGTAGACAGCAAACTCATCCCAAGAGTTTCCTTTGATCTTAAAATCACAAACTTTTTCAGCTGTGTTTGATGCTAAAAAAACATGCAGACTTGTCATGAGTTGAAAGACACTAGATTTCTTCACACTGAACAACAAATTAATTGAATCTGAGCTATCTCCTCTATATACTTGCCATCTCTTATGGCAACTCCAAAGCTGAAATCATGCCACAAACCAAATACTAATCAATATCCCAACAAGAAAAGCATAATATGGAAATTTAACCATGCCAATATGCATTACCTTCTTTTGTAGAGATACAAGAGGAACACCGGCAGCATCGACAAGAACACTACGACGCGGCCAAGTGAGAGGCGTACCTCTAACTTTAAAGATGTTATTTCCGGGGACTTTAAGAACATCATAGTTACCTTGTGTAAAAAGTAGAAATTTCTTTGCAATGGTAAAATCTACTGGGCATGGTGCACAAAATTTAGGTGAAATTACAACAATCGGATTTCCTCCATTGCTTGCCATCTTCTTTCTCTTGTGGATTTAGGTCGAAATTAAGCTAAACTTTGGTTAGGTCGAAATTAACCTAAATTCGTCTACAATGAACCTAAACTTTGGTTGGGCCTATATTTATAGGCTTTACTGTGCATGAGTAATTTTGGTAGAAATACTAATTGGATTCAAAATAGTAGAATCTAGTGAATAGTCCACTATTCACTATCTAGTTTAGCCTCTAGTCTAACTTAAAAACCCGTTTAGTGTTTAGTCCAAACCGAAGAAGAAAACCGGCGGTTTATGCGTGTGAAGGTTAAAACAATTTTTCTAAATCCCCGAATTAACCTCTTCTTCTTCATATTCACGAGAGAGACAAAGAAAGAGAGTAAACCGAGTGAAAGAAGAAGGAAGAAAACCTAATAATGGCAGAGATAGATAGCAAAGAAGAAGAACAATTGAGATTTTGCCATGAGATCATTCGTCTATCATTAATCTCGTTTCTACACTCCATTAATGGTTGTTAGATGATGCGATTTTCAGATCTAGGTTTTTTGTTTCAATTTTTGCGATGATATAATGAGAGAAACGAGTAATGGTGAAAGATTCGATATAAAGTGAAGGAGAACAAGAAGTTTCAAGATGGATTCAGAAAGAAGATATTCAAAAAGAGAATTCGGGAATAGATTTATGAAGAAGAAGATACAGTACATATAATATGTACTGAGCTCAATACATAACATTATGTACTGCACCCAGTACATAAAATATGTACTGTTAGTATTTGACTTGGGATATTCTTCTACTTCTTCTCGTTTTCACTCAGTACATATCATATGTACTATTAGAAATCTGACTTGGGATATTCTTCTACTTTTTCTTTGTTTTCACTCAGTACATATGATATGTACTGCCCCCCAGTACATATCATATGTACTGTTAGAAATCTGACTTGGGATATTCTTCTATTTCTTCTTGTTTCACTCAGTACATAAAATATGTACTGTTGGAAATTTGACTTGGGATATTATTCTACTTCTTCTTGTTTTCACGCAATACATATCATATGTACTGACCTCCAGTACATATCATATGTACTGTTAGAAATCTGACTTGGGATATTCTTCTACTTTTTCTTCTTTTCACTCAGTACATATCATATGTACCGTCCCCCAGTACATATCATATGTACTGTTAGAAATCTGACTTGGGATATTCTTCTACTTCTTCTTGTTTTCACTCAGTACATATCATATGTACTGCCCCCCAGTACATATGATATGTACTGTTAGTGCTTCCATTTGATTTTTCTTTTACTTCTTCTTGTTTTTCACCCAGTACATATCATATGTACCGAGTCCAGTACATATCTGTACATATCAATATGTCAGTTAATACGCCATTTGGATTTTTTTAGTTGATTTTTATGATATCTACTGATTTTATGATAATCCTTGAGAATTTTGATCATTTCATCATTGTAGATCTAGGTTTGTACGACTTTTCGTCGTAGATCTAGGTTTTCATGGGTTTTTCATTGTAGATATAGATTTAGGAGGGTTTGATTGATTTTATGATGCTCGAGTATGTTTTCTTTTGTGTTGATGGTTGAACAAAGGAAGAAAGAGGAATAATAGAGTTAGAGGAGGAGGAAGAAGAAGAAAGAACGAGAGGATTCAACGGAAAGACTATTATTTTCGCTGTATGGTTAACATAGTCATTTTAATAGGTTTTGGACTAACGATTAAATTACATTTAAACAAGGACTAAAGCTTAACCGGGTATGGATTTTTTGGACTAAAAAATAAATTTCTCTTCAAAATATTCCAAACAAAATTAATTTCTTACTCATAGGAAACCTATTAAAAGATTGGCACAGTAGTATGCCAACTAGCAACACTTCAGAGCTCAATCTATACACCACCACCGCGCCTTCAAAGAGAATAAGGACCGATTGCAGCTCCATACAGTGGCGGAACCAGAAATAATAGTTGGGGTGGGTTTGGCTAGACTATACACGGGCTTAAGGAATTAGAGCCCAACAATTAGGCCCAATGAAATTAAATAGTGGATATACTGCAATTATTGGGCTTTGGGGTGGCTCAAAAGTCCAACCAGTTAAGGGTGACAAGCGGACGGACAGTTGCAGATCAGGGGTCATCTGTGTCCAATCCGCCAATCCGTGAGGGAAAAGTTGCCTCCCTACTTCCACAGAGTTGTGGAAGCATGTACAAAAATGCCAGATTTTCTTGTATATGCTAGGCATCTCCCCACTTGGGACTTCCTAGCCTACGTACTACTGCAAACCCGTTTCTTAAGATGATCAAGAAGCTACCTTGGAATTTTATTTCTTGTCTTTTGCTTTGTGTTTAGAACTTATCTTAGTGGAATTTGATGCAAAGCATTGACACACAAAATGAATCAAAAGTTGTGTTCTATCTCTCATCCATTCGTCATCTACCGTGGTGGTGGTGATGCTCTTTAAGTGGAAAGTGCAAAACAGAACCCTGTGTTGGAAATAGTGTTTTAACTGAGACTCTTACAAGTCGAAGTTATGGAAGTTCAAGTTATATTAGGATATTAAGAGTTTAATTGTTCTAGAAGGTGCTAGAGTGTTCTAGAAGTCTGTTTTGATTAGGAAGTCAAGTTATTTATGGTATTAGCTATTATAGGAATTCTAGAGTAATAAGGAAATTGGTTTGGGTACGTTGTGCCTATAAAAGGGACCGGCTATCACCATTGTAAGATACACCAAGAATAATATACAATGTAGTCTTCCGCTGATTTCGTGTTTATCTCCTCTCTCTTGTTCGATCCTACATCTGGTATCAGAGCATAGGTGATCAGAGAGGGGAGGAAGAGAAAAATAGAGAGCTAGGTTTAATTTAAGTTTTTCATGTTAAAAAAAAAAGGAAGAGAAGAGGCGACATAAAGAGAAGAAGGGACGTAGTGCTTATCATGATCGAAGTTTCGAATATGTGATAGGATGAGCACTAGAGGTTCAAGAAGTGGCGAGTTTGTGACATGGATCTCGAAGGGCTAGCTGATGTGTCGCATGCTAAAAAAAAAAAGAATTTGAAGTGGTCGAATAGAAGAAAGAAGGAAGAAGAATTAAGTGGCCAAGAAATCCATGTTCATGGTTAAAAGACTAAAGGTGGACTCACATATTTGTTATAGCATGTGAGAGCTTAACAAATTCATTGTTCACCGATAGATGGAGCTTGACGTGGTGTAATCTATGGGTCACAGCTGAACCATAGATTTTATTTCAACCTGCAGTACAAAAGTGGATGTCAAAGCAAGGTGGTGACGCGACGGTGGAAGAGCAATTAGCTTAAACACGTCCACGTAAAGAAGAAGCGAAGTTAGTGATGAAAATTATCCTAGTTGGTGTTCAGCAAGCATCGACGACCGATATCAAGTGAGGCCAAATACAAACTGAGTTTGTGTTTTGGTTGGTGTGACGGCTAATGATTAAGAAACGACCAGGGAGCTGGGTAAATTAAATTTGTTAGCTGCAAGAGAAAAAACATTACGTTGGAAGGTGTTGTTTTGTTTAAAAAAAAAAAAAGGTGAGAAAAGCTGCTGTTGCTGCTGTGCCGTGAATGTGAATTTTGGAAGATGATTCAGAAGTTGAGAAAGATACGGAGGAAGTGGTTAGACTTGTGAGAGAGTTTGACAAGTTTTTGAACATACGGGTGCTGGGGACTAAAGTGGAAATGGACGCGATGGGTTCATAGGCGCACATGTGATGGACAACTAACCGTGTTCAAACAAGAATGATGATGGTTCATATCGGCTAACGGCAGAACACAATATTGAGTTGGTTCAGCTGCTATAAAAAGGGAAAAAGAAAGGCACAAGCAAAAGGGAGAAGATCTGGCATGTACGCAGGGCCGTCGCTGACTATAGGCAGTCTAGGCGACGGCCTAGGGCCCCCAAATATTGGGGGGCCCCAAATCTTGTACGCCCCTGTATATATATGGGTTTGAAACCCTAAAGCAAAAACTTAGTTTCCTTACTTGTTTCACCGAAAAAAAAATTTGAGTAATAATTAACGAGAAAAAGAGTTGGGTCATCGGTTTTTACTTTTTTTTTTTCCTTTCGTTTTCCATTCGCTATTTCTGTAAGACCGTGACAAAGCTAGGGTTTTTCCAATCCATTAATAAAGAAGAAGAAAATCAAAGTAAGTTGCATCCTTCTATCTAATTCTTTATCTTATTGACAATTCCAGTCACAGTTGCCTCAGCCGAACGGAGTTTTTCCAAGTTGAAGTTAATCAAGAGTTACCTTCGGTCGGCGATGTCACAAGAACGATTAAATGGGTTAGCAATGTTGTCCATTGAGATTGAGATATTAGATAAAATTAGCCTTGATAGTGTTATTGATGATTTCGCATCGGAAAGGGCAGGGAGATCGGTTTTTATCATGAAATGAGGTATTTTAGTTGTGTTTTTATCTATTTTTTTAGCCGTACTGTTTCATTTGACAATCTATAATATTTTTTTTTATCAAGTTGCAAAAAAATACTATTTATGCTTATACAGGGCCCCCGTTTCAGTAACATCGCCTAGGGCCCCCAAAAACTTTGCTACGGCCCTGCATGTACGGGTTACATGAGCAGCCAAGAGATGCTACGGTGAGTACGTTCCAAGATGAAGGTGTTCACAACGTAAATATATCATCAAAACGAGGGAGAGAAATGTGAGTTGTTTTGATGATATTGAGTGATGATTAGTGTGTCTACATAAGGGTGGCGCCGTGTGTAGAAGGTTTGGTGTATCTGCAAAAGTGTGGCGACTTTTGCAGAGGGGAGAGAAAGAGTATCTACAAAGTGTGGCGACTTTTGTAGAGGGAGAGAAAGGGTGTCTACAAAAGTGTGGCGGCTTGTGTAGAAGACCTAGCAAACAAAGAAAGTGGTGACGAAAGCACAACATTGTGGTTGTGACGGCAAGTAAAGTTGTGGGGAACAAAGTGTGGTAACAACATGTGTTGTTGTTAAAAGAAGAAAGGTTTAGTTATCAAGAGGTAACAAGAAGAATGTGAAGGCTGTGAGTGAAGCAGCAAGTTGATCATCTTAGTAAGAAGATGATGTGAGCGTTGTAACCTGTAAAGAACATGAAGGTTACTAGTGGTGAAGGATCAACTGCGGTAAGCATACTCGGCAAGAAGAAAAGGTTTGTGAAACTGAAGTAACAAACAACACAATGTGGGGGTTGTGACTCTTGTACGGGATAAAGGATTGCAAGACTGCAGTTGTGAGAACTCGTCAAGCGAAGAAATGATTCTTGTACGAGTTAAAAGAAAAGGTAGGAGGTTCATCTTGTTGAAAAGAGAGAAGAACTTGTGGTATGGAAATCTGATGAGTCATGTAATTATGTCACAAACTACGAGTGAAGTAGGTTTGTGCGGAACTACAAGGCGATTCAGTGTGACCGATAACTGAGGGTTAGTCGGTAAAAAAGGAAGGCTTGAAAATGAGTCAGAAAGATGTCATGAGGATGTCCTATGGAGGCTCGGCAAGCAGGAGTCTCATTTAAGGGAGGCTTATTTGAGGGAGGCTGTTGCAAAGAAGGGGATTTCCTAACAGAGTCTCAATTGTTGCAACAAAAATGATTTCTTAACAGAGTCTCAGTAAAAAGGGAGGCTGTTGGAAATAGTGTTTTAACTGAGACTCTTACAAGTCGAAGTTATGGAAGTTCAAGTTATATTAGGATATTAAGAGTTTAATTGTTCTAGAAGGTGCTAGAGTGTTCTAGAAGTCTGTTTTGATTAGGAAGTCAAGTTATTTATGGTATTAGCTATTATAGGAATTCTATAGTAATAAGGAAATTAGTTTGGGTACGTTGTGCCTATAAAAGGGACCGGTTATCACCATTGTAAGATACACCAAGATTAATATACAATGTAGTCTTCCGCTGATTTCGTGTTTATCTCCTCTCTCTTGTTCGATCCTACACCCTGTCTAATGCTTACATGTATAGGCAATATGCCATTTCTCTTGTCCATTCAGTTCTTGTATTTATTCCACAAGGCCTATGCTGATAAGATATACCAAAAGAAATAGAAAACCCAAAGAAAAAATATCAAAGACTATTTGTTTGGATAAGTTCATTTTGTTTTCTCAATTCCCTTTCGGTTTGGTTGTATTCATTCGGCTGAGGTACTAAATTCAATCTAGATATGACATAAACCTTTTATTGAATAGATTGAGTGTGCTTAAAACTTAGATACAAAGATTTAAACAACCATAACGAAGTTCGAAAATTGATAGCTTAATCTTCATCCTTTCTATCCATATTGATCTCATTGAGAACCACACACAGCGCAACAATGAATGCATAGTCGACGTTCGGGTAGACGGTGACCGAGTATGTATCCTTTCCTAGAACAATACTTTGGGCAGTATGTTTCTTGTGCATCTACAACAACAACA
>JAJJMA010137085.1:0-25138 GCA_023529015.1 Papaver nudicaule
AGAAGAAGAAACGATTAAAGAGATAGATTTTATCCACAATAGTGAAGTGAAAGTGGATTTGTTTTCTTGGTGGATGAATTGAGGAATTAAGAAGAGATGAATGGAAATGAAATAAGTGGTATGGAGAATGAATACATATACAGACATCATAAACACGATGAAATGAGAGATAATCAGTGTAGTTCTGCTCTTGTTAAACATATCAAAGCTCCTCTTCATCTCGTAAGGATCCTTACTCATCTCTTTTTCTTTTAAAAATTTCAGAATCAGTTTATAGATCTTGAATCTGTTTGACTTGATTTTGGTTGTTTCTGTTTGTTTACATCTCAATTATGTGAATCTCGATCCTGATTTTGATTTCAATCGGAATCTGAGTTGTTAGTTTTTGTGAATTTTATCTTGTTTTATTTGAGATTTGTGGTTTAATTGAAGCTCAGAGAAGAGATTTGGTGATTTAATTTTTGAGATTCAGGTCCAGTGGGATTTGATAAGTGGATAACTGGATTCAAATCTGTATAAAGTACTTACATGTAGGTTGGTTGGGATGAATCAACTGCAGGGGAGAGGCAGCCTAGAGTATCACTGTGGGAGATTGAACCTTTAACAACTTTCCCTATGTATCCATCGTCATTTCCTCTCAGACTTAAGCGTCCATGGCCGGCAGGTCTACCTAATCCTCTTGTATGCTTGTTTATTGTATTTCGACGCTTGAAAATCAACCTTATCAATGTTGCCCATTTTGGGAATGTTCTCTACTTGACAAGAAGAAAATGTTGTTCCTCATGATTGAAAACTGTGTTTCTTCTATGCATGCCACATTTTATAAAATTGCCAAGTTAATTATACCTTGCCAAATCAAAAATGGTAAGATTAACTTTATACTGCCAGCATTCAGTGTTGTCTAACAATGAGAAAGGAAAGACTGAAATGGACTGGCAGAGAAGTATCACTGAATGCAGATTCATAATTTTTTTTGATTCATTGTAGTGGTTTTGGTAATAAATTATTGGTACATTTTTCCCAAAGTAAGTTCAGTGTCATGGAGATGTTTTGTACAGCGATAAACTGACCAACAGATTGATAAATGAGGTTGCATGTTCACATATTTCTGCTCCTATTCTAAGATTTTGATGAGAATGTGCAGCAACAGGATTGTGCCTATCCAAATGGTTCAATAGTTGCAGTGGCCATTCAAGGGTAAGTCCCTTTAGCATCCGAGCATTTTCCTTTTTTGATTCTTTGTTGCTTCTATTTTGTTAAAGCCTAATATATTTTGTAGCAAACATAGATTCTTCGTCGCTGACCTCGCGGTTTGATTCGTAACTACATCAATGATGCTACACATCTCCTTTAAGTAACTAACATCTCTTTCTTGACCATAAATCGTTATAATTAGAGTCTCTCTGTATTACTAAAGTGCTATAGAAGCTACTTGAACAGAAGGTACTATTTACTCCTCCATTCCGTTAAAAAGAATATTTGCACCTTGCATTTCTTCCTTATGCAGAGTTCCACTTAAAGTTTAGCTTACACAACTCATGGTTTTATATTGTTGATAACAGTTTTTACCGGAAACACTTAATATCTGTCTTGTGCTTCTTTGTTTTTGTTTTGCAGGTTCGGATTGGCAAATTTTCATTCATGATTCATCTGCAAACTTCACCCAAATTCCAAACCAAAAAGAGGGATGATATTCTTTTTTGCTTTGTATATTTCTTTTTTTGTCACTTAACATTAAGAAATGTAGAAATGCACGTATAAAGATGATCGTTATAATCAATGTACAAGTGTTTGTTTTGGCAATAGTTCTCCATCCATTTACATTATCTACCTGTAGTATACGGTGTGCTTGAAGATTTTGGTAATTATTTTAGGAAGAGGCAAAAGAAGTTGGTCAGCTCCGTAACCATAGATTGGCAAACTTACTTGGCTATTGCTGTGAAGGAGACGAAAGATTGCTTGTGGCGGAGTTTATGCCCAATGATACGCTTGCGAAGCTCCTGTTTCAATGTAAGTCACTTCTATATACCGAGAGTGTTAACACCTTATGGTAATCCCTGTTTTCTTTTCTATTACCTTCTGAACATATGCAGTGTACGGAAATGATTGTTTAGAGATACCACACACTTCCTACGTGGCTTTACAGCTGAAGGTGTAGCTATGAACTGTGAGTCTAGGATATAGTCTAGGAGATAGGGTTTATATTTGTTTCACGGTAATACACTTTCCTTTTCCTGTCTCCCATATTATGTTTATTTGAATTGTCTACTTATTCTTATATAATCACGGATCTGTGGCGCAATGGTAGCGCGTCTGACTCCATGTCAGAAGGATGCGTGTTCGATTCACGTCAGGTTCCGAATAATTTGTGCATAAAATAGTCATACTTACTGCATTTGTGTAGGACTAAAATAGTCATGCTAGTAGTGCATTTAAGTTGTATTAATTGTCTTACCAGTATTGGGACAGTAGGACTAAAATAGTCATACTTACTGCATTTGTGTAGAACTAAAATAGTCATACTATTAGTGCATTTGGGTTGTATTAAAATTGTCTTATCAATATTGGGAACTGACTAAAGTGTCGTCGGAAGCTGCTAACGCAAGACTCAGGTAATAACTTGATACTCGTGCCTCCAAGGTCAAGGATTACTGTGTTCGGTATGCTTTGCTTTTTTTGTGGGCCTTTGGGATTTAACCAACCTTGTATTGTTAAGCTTTCATCCTGATCGTTTGATTGTGTGGGTTTTTGTTGAGGGATGTTTATTCAATGTTTAATGAAGGGCTGATTGCATATTACAGATATTTAGTTTTGATGATTGCCCTGCCATTTGTATGCTTTTTGTACTTTGGTTGGTATGAAAAGACATGTTCCATCACAGGTATTGGTGGTTATTGGAGGAGGAGATGGTGGTGTTTTGCGAGAAGTAGCTCGTAATTCTTCTGTAGAACAAATAGACATGTGAGATTGATGGGATGGTTGTTGAGGTTTCTGAGCAATTCTTTCCAGACCTCGCTCTTGGGTATGAGGATCCTCGTGTAACCCTTCATGATGGATATGGTATGCTCTTTTCTCCTGAAAAATTTCTACTATTATGGGATCTTCTTTTAAATCTTTTGTTACTTTATTAATTTTCTCCTGTTTGTAAACCTTTCCTAACTTTGCAGGAGTTGCATTTTTGAAGGCCGTTCCTGAAGGTACCTATGATGCAGTCATTGAACTAACCAAAGATTTATTAATAAACCTATACAGTGTAGTACAAAATAAACCATACATTTCAGCACGTTGTAGCACAAAATTAACACTGTCTTTCAGCATATTGTAGTACAATTCGGTCAACTTCGACCATTGGAAAGCCTCACTAGACATTAAACCCCATTAAACCTGCAGCACCATATGAAACATAAGACAAACGAAAGAAGAGTCTTCCATTTCTTTGAACCGGAATTTTAATAATAAATCTACCTTTTAGCATATTGTAGTACAAAATTAACACTAGCTTTCATCACATTGTAGTACAAAATTAACACTTTCTTTCAGCACTTTGTAGTACGAAATTAACTAGGTATATAAAATATCACTACATTAGAGATATAAAATCTCACAACATCAGAAACACTAAAAGCATCTACTTGTTCGCTTTCTCTTCTTCAAGCACCATCTCCTCATCAATTTATTCTTCCTCCTCTTACACACGTAACACACCCTCCTCCTCCTAGTCACATTCTCGTTCTTGCTCACCATCACCGCAGCACAATGCGTATTCTTATAACTCCCTTCTTCACAAGCCTTGCGACACCGTCTACCCAAACATTCGCCATCACCGCAGCAGTACATGTTCTTCTAGCTCCACTCCCTTCACTTTCCGGTGACTGAATTGGTGCACGGATTGGCAACACCGTATGTGTTCTTCCATCTGGTGTAATGGACCTCCAACCTCATCCATTGGATGCTCCTCCTCAAAGAGGTTTCCTGCAAAATGACTATTAAGTAAGGAAGGCATCGTATGATATTAACAAGTTGTCGATATCCAATGTTGGAGCGGGATCACAAATATCTTAATTAATATCTTGGTTGTGCTCATGGTAAACATATATATTCGATTCCTATTTTTTTTCGCAATGCTTGAGAACTGTATGTGTTATGTCACAAATACAAGGGGATGAACTGTATAACTATATAAATTTAATCCTACCATTATTGCTTTGGCAGTATAAATTTAATCCTGCATTATATTTGGTAGTATAACTTTAATCTTGCAATTCTCGATTGGCAATACAAATTTAATCCTAGCATTCTTGCTTTGGCAGTATAAATTTAATCCTACCATTCTTAATTGCTTGTACAAGAATCAACCAAGACTGGAAACTCTGTCTTCTTATCCGTAATATACATTCCAAGGTTAAGTTGTGAAGGGCAGATGATTAGTACATATTTACGAAATTCTAGCCGAGAATGCAGTACTCAACTTATTGGATAATAATTTCCTGCTACGGGCTCATGAACCGAGAGAGGTACCACATTGCAGAAGTATCACAACCAGATGTGAAAAAATACTGATGGTGATGAATAAATAAGATTACATACCGGTCATGAAGGTCGGAGCACAACTCCTCAAACTTAGCCTTTGTAAGAGTGGTCTCGATGTGCTTGGGACCATCAGCCGTTACAGCGATGAAAGGCAAACTACAAAACAAAACATATACATAACAGTAAGGTTTCACGAACACAGGCTGTAGAAAAAGAGAGAAGCATGCTTCCGTGTGAGCTTGCCAATAAAGAAAACACTGTTGCTTTCCCGGTAATAACACTTTCCTTTTTCTATCTCATATATGATGTTTATTTGAACTGTTTACTTATTCTTATGTAATCATGGATCTGTGGCGCAATGGTAGCGCGTCTGATTCCATGTCAAAAGGCTGCGTGTTTGATTCACGTCAGGTTCCGAATGATATGTATTTGAGTTGTAATAAAATAGTCATACTTACCGCATTTGTGTATGCTAAAATAGTCATACTAGTAGTGCATTTGAGTTGTACTGAAATTATCTTACCAGTATTGGTAAGAGTAGGACTAAAATAGTCATACTTACCGCACTTGTGTAAGACTGAAATAGTCATACTAGTAGTGCATACGTTATAGTTATGCATTTTTTTTTGACAGTATAGATGAACAAGTATTCATTAGAATACATGGAATACCGACATGGGCAATGAGAACAGTAAGTATTTCTTAATGCACTACTAGTATGACTATTTTAATCCTACAAAAATGCAGTAAGTATGACTATTTTAGTCCTACTGTATCAATACTGGTAAGAAAATTTAAATACAACACAAATGCAATACCAGTATGACTATTTCAATAGAACAATGATCTAAGAAATTACCTTCACGATGACTGGTTGAAACTAAGCATTTCATCTTTTCCTGTCAGAATATTTGTCTTCACTCCAAAAAAAAAGGCAAACTTAACAACTGTGTAAACGTAAACGTCAAACCACCAAAGCAATCTTCCAATTTCTTCTACAATCACTTTCCCAATGCCAAACTAAGCAATCTAGTAATAATTCTCCTGTTGGTGTAACTGGTTCGACTCAATGGTTACCAAGATCAATATTACAAAGAAACGCAAGTGATGTTGGTGTTGTCGGAGGAGTAGATTCTACATACAATGAAACCAAAGACTACCATTGTATGTACTCTTTGGTTTCATTGTCATACCATGCAACAAGGAATTCACGCAATCTAGTGCAAAGCTCCACACTATATATGGATGAAGAAATATTTGGAAGGTCTATGAAACTGCAAAAAATGATAGCATTCTTTTTATCAGTGATAAGTTTGAAGTGTATATAAATGTAAGATGTACTAAAACCGACACTCGTACATTAATCACCAGCATAACTCCACAAGATCGTGCAAGGGTTTACAACAAAGAAGGTGAAAAATACTAGAACGCCAAATATCATTTACCTGGGTAGGAGATGCTGATTGTGGATTTCCATATCAGTAAGAATTTCATTTCTAATATTTAAACACGCGTATTTCATTTTCTGGTAGGCAGAAGAAAGAGTAACAACATCCATTAATGTTACTTCACCACTGCTAGTTACAAACTCATCCGTCTCAGCCAAATGCCTTCTTGATCTCTTTTTAGCAGCAACCTAAGAGAGACTTGAGGTCTTTGTCAGCATGAAGAAACTTAAGGATGGGAAAAACATGGCATGAGTTTTAAAAAAAAATATCAACACCCTTCACCTGGAAATAGCTGCATAGCTTCAACTGTGCATCAGGAGATATTATATCATTAAGACGATTGTAAAGCTTTACAGCAGGGGCTAAAGCGGGAGATGGAGATCCAATAGCAGGCTGAAAAACATCCATCATTCCTGATAATGACGATTCATCTAATGCCTTGTAATTCTCAAAAGCCAGAGAAAGAATCTGCTCAAGTTGATTCTCAATTTCTCCTAAGATGCGATTCTGCTCAATTGGTCACTCAAGATAAGTATCATGCCAAATGAGTTAAAACAAGATACTAACGATTAGAGTCTTAAGGCTAGTGCCAGAGTAAAAAAAACTAGTATGAGGGTATTACCACAGGATACAAATTTCTATTCGCTATAAACATGAAAATAGAGAGCTAGTCACAGACTAATCTCACAAAACAATAGCAAAAAATACAACAACAACAACAACAACAAGCCTTCAGTCCCAAACAAGTTGGGGTAGGCTAAAAAATAACGAAATAAATATATAGGGTACTTACCTCTTGATGACTTAAAGTGCTTCTAGCATTGCCCTTCATTTTTACGGGATATAATAAATCGTACACTAAGAAGAGACAATCAGCCGTAGGTGTAGCCACATCCATGACGTAAGAAAGGTATCTACCAGGAAAATAAAATTTGGGAGCACGTTAGGAAACAACATCGTAAAGTAGCATTGATTTCCTATAAAACACAGATGAGAAACGGACGATCGTAAAATGAACATTGATACCTTAGTTTAAAATATGCATCTGAAACCCCATAATAAGACGCAAATTCAGTGAGTAACCACTTCCATTCCCCACGTAAGACCAGATTTCTTTGTTGAAAATGTTGAGCTTTCATCGCAACTTCTGAAACGAAGTCATAGGCTACAGTTGAAAGAAGTTTGAAACACTTCTTTATGTGAGTTTGAAACTGATTACCGCAGCATTGGTTTAGGTCTTTCATCAAACACACAGTATGCGTGTTTCCTGTCAGGTAGAGGTGGGTTCTGCTGGTGATTATCTAACCTTAATAATTTCGCCTTCCCTGCACACATTCATTAATAATCACACACACAATCACAGGTCATTCTAATCTCTGAACTACTCAACACCATCTCCATGAACCTAATCGACAACAGTTCCATCTCTTTGTTGAAAATACCACCCAAATCCAATCTGAACTGGGAGGCTGAAACCACATTCCCGGAGTGATTCAAACCCATACCAATTTTGCCGTGGCAGACATGCCACATAAACATGGCAGCAACCCCTTGTTGTGTATTCTAAACAAGCCATGAGATCTAACAACAACACCATCACAAACTATAGCAGCAACATCAATTTCGGACTTCTTTCTTGCTAATATCTTGATAATCCTTGACACTAACCAACCACCAGCTCGAGCTACTGTACCTTCTTGTTAACTTCAATTGTTCTCTTAACCCATCATATTACGACACTAGAAATCATGGCCACAACCGCGTATCAAATCAAGTCAGCAGCAGCAGTTTCTGGATCCTCTTTCGAATCAAATCACTAATTTGCCTTGTACCCAATGTTCCTCCTTGTCTTGACTTTTCACAGAAGTTTTAATCTTCCTAAACATCAAAACCAATTATTTCAACAACATCAGATCCATTATTGTTTTTTCTGCACAAAATATCATCCATCAAATTCATACTTACGGAATTAGTAAAGCTAATTTCTTTAACGTGACTGAAATAAATCAAATGTTCTTTGATCGATCTATGGGAGAGCTTGTTATTTCCTTTCCCATTGAATCTGGAAGAAGGCTTCGAAGGAGAAGAAGAAGAACTGTAAAAATGGAAAGAAGATGAGAACCAAAAAAATTAATGTGGGTCGGGTCAAGAGCTAACTAAGGTTAGTTGGGTTACTGTAGCTACGGTTAAGAGGTTGGGTTGAGTTAATTTTTGAATCGTGAACAGTTGACTGGATCGGCCAAAAAATCGGAACAAACATGGACTTATATTTTGGAAACAGTTGCATATGAAACGGATTTGGCTGCTACAGTTGGCTACAGTTGCCGTTATCTCTTCTTTTTTTTTTGATGCAAGAAAACTTTTATTAAAAATTAAAGAATGATTCTGCCTGAGTCAAGTTTCAAGGCAGACATTACAAACTCTGGGGGAGAATCCCACCAAGAACCAGACACACCATACTTTCTGGCATGTTTTGCAACTACGTCAGCACAATTGTTTGCTTGACGATCAACATAAATAAAACTACAACTTGTAAAACTTTTTAAATAGAATTGAATGTCTTCTATCAAACTTGCATACTGCAAGGACACTCCCTGGCTTTTAGAGCCATTTGTTGCTTCAACTACGTTACTCGCATCCATCTCAAATTCCACTTGGTTGAATCCTTTGGAAATAGCCCATCTAACCGCCAACTCTGCAGCTCTACACTCCATTTCCTCAGAATCCTTTACCAGCTCTATTTTTTCGCATTCCGTTCCCCAGTGGGTACCTGCACAAGAACGAGCTATTAGACTCAAACCACCAGTTTTAGTAATGTGACAGAAAGAACCATCACAGTTAATCTTTATGTGATCTAAAGTAGGTAGAGTCCATTTGGTACGATCATCCTGAACAAATTTGTTAGTCCTGATATTCGGCTTAACTACTGCAGAATATGAAGAGGTTAGAAAATTGTTAATTTTCCTAATAACTTCTTCAGGGCTAGCAACTTTGTTTTCAAAATGGCAGATGCATCTCTCCTTCCATAGGAACCAAGATACTACAACCATTCTTCCCTTCATATCTTCTGTGAGTAAGTCAGAGAATAACCAATCCTTCATCCATGTCTGAGCAGATGACCAGTTTTGGTCTGTAATTCTAATCCCCATGATCCTAAACCACACTACTCTGGCTAATGGGCAAGCCATCAGTATATGTGTTAAGTCTTCTTGCTGGAGCTTACACCTGTCACAGTACTTGTCTGGAATTTCTTTAACTTTTGATAATCTGACCTTAGTGGACAGAATATCTTTCATACTTTTCCACAGAAAAAGCTTTATTCTGGGTAGTAGTTTTAAGCTCCATATTTTATTCCATATTCCAGAGTTGCTATGCTGCATAGTTGGTGAGCCATGATGTTTTATGTTGTATAAAACCTGGTACGCAGACTTCACACTGTAATTCCCATTCTTGGTATGCTTCCAAATCAGTCTGTCTTCACTTTGTTTAGGAATCCGCATAGCTAGGATTTTATCAGTTGTTTCCTGGTCGAAAAGGCTTGGGATTAATTGTTGCTTCCAACATCTTGTAGATTGGTTTATGAGATCCGAAACCATAGTGAAACTCCAGGTATCTACATAGTCATTCTTGGGTAACGGAGGAGAATCCAGACCTTGCACCCACTTGTCTTGCCAAATGCTGATCTTGAAGCCATTTCCCAATGACCAAAAGCTGTGCTTTTTTATGAAATCAAACTCAGAGCTAATGCTCTTCCAGCTCCAAGTAGAATCATCCTTGACTTCACAATGCAGAGGAGGTGATGAATGGGAGTACTTAGCTATCAGGCAAGAAGTCCATAAACTTTGTTTTGATGTACACAACCGCCATGCTGACTTTGCCAATAAGGCATGATTGAAGCAGTTGAGGTCTCTAAAGCCCAGTCCTCCGTCAGCTTTGCTTCTACACATACTAGGCCAAGAAGTAAGAAATAAACCTTGCTTTTCTGGCTTGTCCCACCAATATCTGAGTTGTAAAGAGTTGATGCTCTTAACGGTGTCAACTGGGAGCTTGAAATTGCTCATTTGATGAAGAGGAATACTGTTGAGTACATGCTTAACCATGACAGTCCTGCCTGCTTGGTGCATGATTTTCCCACTCCATCTAGCAAGTCTGTTCTTCAAGGAGGTAATAAGGGGATTAAAGGAGACCATCTTTTTTTTGTTTAGGAACAATGGTATACCCAGATACTTCTCGTTTTCGTTCATGAGGTGAACTCCTAGCATATCAACAATTTCTTCGATTTTTGATTTGCTGGTGCTTTTGCTGAAGCTAATTCCGCTTTTTTGGTAATTTATCAACTGACCGGAACAGCTACTGAATTGCTCCAGGATAGTTTGCAGCTGTTGGGTATTGTTGTTGTTGACCTTCAAGAAGATTAAGCAGTCGTCTGCAAATAACAAATGACTAATTGGTGGAGCTCGCCTTGCTATTTTAATCCCTTAAAGTTGCCTATTTGCTTCAGCTGCAGCCATAGCTCTAGAAAACCCTTCCATAGCTATAATAAACAGATACGGAGATATGGGATCCCCTTGTCTGATCCCCCTAGTTGGGTGGAAAGGATGGCAAGTTGCTTCATTTAAGATAACAGAGATCTCAGTTGTACTGATGCATTGAAGCATTAAATTGCACCAGTAGTCGCAGAAACCCATCTTTTTCATTACCGCAATGAGATAATCCCATTCTAGCATGTCGAATGCTTTCGACATATCCAGCTTAAGGGCCATGTAAGAACATCCATCCTTCTTTGTTGTTCTCTTGAGTTTGTGCATAACTTCATGCGCAAGGGAAATATTATCTGAAATCAGTCTTCCCGGGACATATGCAGATTGAAAAGGAGAGATGACTTTATCAAGCAATATCTTCAGTCTTCTAGCCATTAACTTTGAGATGATTTTATAGGAAGTGTTGCATAACGCAATAGGCCTATAATCAACAGCTTTGGAAGGGTTCTTAATCTTTGGAATTAATCTGAGTTTGGTCTGATTCATTCTCTTGCTTAAGAAACCTGTTGAGAAGAAAGCTTACACTGCAGAAATGACTTCTGACTTCACAATGTCCCATTGAGTTTGGTAGAAACCTGGTGGAAATCCGTCTGATCCCGGGGCTTTCCAAGCTTCCATACTAAATAGGGTGTCGTGTATTTCCTTCTCCGTTGGAACTGCTACTAGCATGTCATTATCAGCTTGAGTAATAACAGATTGAATGTTGCCTAGGAAAGCCTCATCAGTTTCCGGATATGTAGAAGTACTGACGTCCGAGAAGTGTTTGGTGAGCAATGCTTCAAGACTATCTCTGTCACTCTTCCAGCTCCCATCTGCATCTTGTAATGAATCTATCCTATTCCTTGATCTCCTCAAGTTTGCATTGACATGATGCATTTTAGTATTTTTATCTGCCTCATTGTGAAGGTAGGAGTTTGATTTCTGCTTCCAGAACTCATGCTTAATATCTTCCCATTTTTCAATCTTAGCTTCAACCTGTTTAATAGTATGTGTATTATCTCTTGAGGTATCTCTCTGCAAAACATCAAGGTTAGCATACAATTCCTTTATATTATCATTAATATTGCCAAATTCTTTCTTGTTGTACTCAGCCAAAATTCTCCTAGTATTACTAAGTTTGGACCCCAATTGGTGGGCTGGGGACCCAGTAGTAAACTCATTCCAGGCTGCAATGATCATATCTCTACACTTTGGGTCTTTTAACCAACGATGAAGAACTTCCAGTTTATGTAGTTCACTTGCACATTGTTATATAGGTTCAGTAAAATAGGGCAATGGTCAGACGCTAGTTGAGTTAAGTGAGTCAGGCTAGCATCAGGGAAATTCAACATCATTTCATTATTCACAAGAGACCTATCGAGTCTAGACTTAAACCTATCAGTTCCATGTTTGTTCGATGTCCAGGTGAATGGCTTGCCATTATAACCTAAATCTACCAGGCCAGCATCCTCTATGCAATTCAGGATATTAGGGGAACTAGAAGATGAAGCTCTATTCCTATTATTCCTTTCAGCTGCATTAAGAGTAATGTTTAAGTCTCCGATTACTGCCCAGGGTTGTCTGATTTCAGTGCCTAAATCACTAATGTAGTTCCAAATATAACTCCGTTCTTCAGGTTTTAGGGAGCCATAAATGCATGATAGAAGCCATTCAGGTTTGGCTGGGTCATGCTTTACTAAGCAGTGAATCATGTTTTTGGAAGTGTGCATAACTTCCAGATTAAAGCCATCTTTCCATAAAAGTAACAAGCCACCAGATCTTCCTACAGACTCTACATATATGTTATTAGGGTACTGTAGACCTTTCGACAATGCCAACACTTTGTTGGAGTTTATTTTTGTTTCACTTATAAAAATGATATCTGGATTGGTTGACCTGGCTAGGTTTTTTAGATGATCTCTTGCGACCTTTTTGTTGAAGCCTTGACAGTTCCAGGATAGTACTTTCATAGTGACACAACTTGGGTAGCAATTGGTGAATTTCCTAAGTGAGCAACAAGCTAGTAACGAGGGAAATAGATGCAAGTCACCAGACGAAAATGGAAGTTCTATTTCTTTAGTGCAGCTGGAACAGTAGGTGCAATATCTTAAATGAACTAGTAATGAACAAAGGTGATTTCCTGAGATGTGATTACTAAAGTAAGAGATACGTGCGTTACTATAAAAACAATTAATGCAAAACCACTTAAACAAGTAGAAAAACTTTATCATTACCTTAACAGCAGCTCTTCCTTGCTGGTTCCCCTTGAAATGCTCTGCATCCATGCTTGAGCCATTTGTTTGTGTCCCCTCATAGCCAGTGTTTCTTTCTGACCTCTCATTCATCATTTGCATTGAGCTTTCACTGTCTCCTTGCTCAAAAATAGGGTTGAGGTGTGTTTGGTTAATCAACAGGTTGTTGTCCAAGGATTTGTCCTCCCGCTGCCGCTTATTCTTCCTACTGTCTTCTTGCTCTTCATTAACTAGCATTTCCTGATCTTCCCTAGCATCTCGTACGTAGTCAGCAATTGAGGCATTGACCGCTTCCAAGTTCAAGGTTTTGGTAGCTAATATCTCCTTTCCTTCATCCGTTTTAGTCCATGCTAAATAGGCATCATCTGACACCTTGGCAATCTTCAACTCTAGCTCAATTATCTCACATTTTGAAACATCATGGTCGACCACAAAACATCGTCTACAGATTCTGTAGTATTGTTTTTCATAATGATAAACAATGTATACTCTTCCCCAAGGTGCATCAATCCAGCCTCCTCCTTTTAATGGGTCTGATAACTTGATTTCCACATCAGCTAAAGCAGATGCAATTCCTCTGTTGCTTCCTTTGTGTCGTACTATTCTTCTCCCCAAGTCTTTGCTCATCTCGTCAAGTATTTTATTAGTGGTTGGTATTTTACCCAATCCTCTAAACTGAACATTCCATATGAGCTTCTCAAATTTATGATCTGCTACCACTTTGTTAGTATCATACTTTTGAAGAATTAGGTGGAAACCATCTACTGTCCAAGGAGATCTTTTGAGTACATCTTTGACAGATTTTTCCTCTTGAAACTTGAAAGCAAAAACGTTAACTCCTTTAGTCTGGACATCTACCCGCTTATGCTTTCTCCAGATTCGGTTGACATGCTCTTTGACATCATCAAAATCAATAACTTCATCACCAAAAAACTTCCCCAAAACACTGGTGGACCATTCATTTGCCGCCTGATTTATGATTTCCGCTGAGACTATTGTTCTTCTGATAGGTCTGGAGGACACAGAAGACAAAGAAGTTGCTGCCATGCTGTTTGAGATGTCCTCAATAGCCGGCTGTACTTGGTTGCTCATGTTGAATAGGGTTTCGAGAATAAAGATAGGAGGTGCAGTGAAGGATGGTATATGGGTGTGAATGTGTGGGTATAGGCTGGGATGAGGGTATCTTATAGGATTGTACGGTAAAACCCTAAATATTGTTGGGCAAGGTATTTGATATTTCTGGTAATAGAATATCTTCCAGCTGTTTTTTGACTGCATGCAGAAGAAAAAATTTTGAAAATCTTTGAAGAGGTAAGAGATCTTAATTGTACGCCAACTAAAGAGAAAATTTTCTGTTTTTGACTTTTGAAGGAGGGAGTTTAGTGTTTGAAAGTTCGGAAGGATTGGTTTAATGGAGGCCATAAGTGTATGTTGATGATGGATAGTAAAAGCTCACAGAAATGTTGATCTATGAGAGGTTGCAAACGACTTTTGCTGAAGAACACTGGTTGCTGAAGGGTGAACACGACTTGTTGAATGACTCAAAAGCTCTGGATGCTTATGAGCTACCACGACATGGTATGCGACATCAGAGAACCTTTGGAAGAGCTGCAATGGAAAACTTAGCAGAAAAACATTTTAAGAACCAAGCATAAACTACTTAAATGTGTAAAAAGAGAGTGAAAATCACTGTTAATGTACTAAAGAGAGATTAAAACTACAAAAACATACTAATCAGTTTTGCAAGAATTGATGGTTTCATGGATTTTAAAAGTTTAACGAAAAAAGGAGTCTATGATGAGTGCTAAAAGAGCTTATATAATCATGAGACTATGCTTATTACTAGATGGAGATGAAGGTTATGTTGATGCAATGATGTAGATTGCTAAATAATCATGATTGTACTAATAAGATGTGATCTAGAAGATGATCAAAAGAAGAAGAAAAAAACTCAGCAAATATAGATCAAATAGTAGACAACCTTATTGAGGGGTTAGGTTCAAAGAGGTTCTTATTGTCCGTGAGTCACTGAGTCGTGTGAAATTCAAAACTTAGAAATGAAAACTTCAGGTTCTTTGTTCTTTCTTTGTTGATCAGTATCCCCAGCATGTTATTACAAAACATTTAGACAGTTCAAAACCGTTTTGAAGATGAATTCTAAAGATTGTCCGGAGACTACATAAATTTCAATCAAACACATCAAGAGCTTACACACCCGAAGACCTAAAGTATCCGTTCAAATAATGGCTCTTGCTCCCCTTGTATATTTCAAACCATATAATCCATCTCGTCAAAATGAGAGACAAAATCCTCTTCTATTCTCCTTTGAACCACGATCAGAAGTCAGAAACAAGAAAGTTACTGGACAAGGAAACCTGCACCCAAAAAGAGAAATTGAGTCATGACAAGTATTAGGAACTGAATACTGTTACAGATTATACAGTGAGAGAAGGGAGAGGCAATAGAAGTCTCATATCTCTTGCTTTATCTCATTTTGTTCTTACCTTCTCACCCAACTTGAATGCAGGTAGACCCTTGTATGGGCAAGATGCGCAACGGAATGCATCCCCTAGTCCACACTGCACAACGAACAAGAATCTTGTTAAGGAAGACAAAGTAGCAATTGCATGTATGCTCGTACCCAAGGTGTCATGCAGTTATAATAACGGTTTGGTAAAAAGTAAGCTGGTGCACAACAATTATGGTTTTCAAACATAAATTTGACCGACCAATTGAGCGATATCATTCTTTTCAGCTAACGTATCAGATGAATGGTGTTCATCTTGCCAAAACTTCATCAACTATTCTATATGGATTCTTCACTATTCTATGGGGATTCTTCACATTTGATCTCTATAGTAGGAATAAATAAAAGATCGGAATCGAAAACAAACTAACTGAATCATACATATAAAACCATTGGTTCCACATGCAGCTTTCTAAGGCCAGTGATTAAATTCAGCCATGCAAAGGAAAAGTGTACACTCACACTGCCACATGCTGACTGAGGGTTCTCAATCTGCTCTTCGGTTAAGCCAAGCTTCACAACTTTCTCTTCTGCCTCCGCCCGTCCACAAGTGCAATTTTTGCAAGCTTTCTTTGAGCTTGCAACTCCACAGTCATCAACTGCACATGACTACTTGTATCACATAAAGCTTCCAAAGGAAAATATCACAAGGAGCTGAATATAGAGATTAAGATTTTTCATTATCATACCAACTGGTAGTTCTGGTTTCTTCAAGTCTTCCTCTGTTAATAGACTGTCTTCATCAATCAAATCGAGATCATCATCAAGCTGTACTTTAGGCAAACTTGGGGTTGCTTTCTTTAGGGAAAAGGATGAGCCAATCTTCCATGAGGGTTTACTGGCCTTAACCTGCGAATACGAGTAAAATGGGTAAAGATTAAGAACTTTTGACGGAAATTTGAGAAACACTGTGGTCCAGAAAAGCAGTTCTCCGCTCTTTCCATAAAGTTCCAAAGATGCAACTCCGACCAACAAACCAAAAGGGGGACAATACCATGTCACGGTGAGAACAGGAAAGGGAAAACAGAAGAAAACTCACTGTTACAGATTGAACATTTTCTTCTGGTACTAACGATTTCAGGTCCAGAACTTGCAACTCTAGGTATCCAGCTAATAACAACTTGCGCTCAAATGTAGAGCTAGCCTGCAAAATAAACAAAATAATTACCGAGCAATCTTCAAAAAACTAAGATTACAGAGTTATAAAGATAAAGAACCAGTAAGTACCTTATCTGTGCTCAGTATAGCAGGTTGGGGTGCCTGAATTAAGACAGTCCCTCCAGGTTTCAGAACTCTGGAGATCTCTTCAAGAAACTGATCAAGAAGCTCAACACTTCTCACGATGTAAACAACGATATCGACCGACGATGACTCCAGCGGCAACTTCTCTGATTTAGGCCATAGGGTCATGTATCAGTAAACAGCAAGAGGCAACTGTACATAGAAACATAATATTGCAGAGACCCGAACGAGGAAGTTCCCCCTCTCAAATCTAAGAACGTGCAAATCCCTTTAGCTACACAGCTGTACATTCACTGAAGTAGCAAAAATACATTCTACCATATAGCAAAACCGTATCTACTTACAAGCAGATGAGAAGAAGGTATAATTTGAATTTCAAAAGTGGAACTGGAAGTTCTAAGTTAAGTATTAATTGTTGGAAGAAATACTTAGATAGGAAGCTTGAGTGAGGATTAGAGGATCGTTCTGTCCATCTCCTTTGACCCCGAGCTCTGCTATAGCAGCCATAACTGCGCTGACAGGCACAAGAACATGATCTGAAAACACTAGTATGCTACTCTCCATTGCAGTGGCGTCCTGCAGAAAAAGCAACAAAATTAGATGCCTTTCCAACAATACTTCCAATAGCCATGACATACTGAGCTGCATGTTTATAAAAAATAAGAAAGACCTGGATGCAAGTAAACAAGCACATGGGTATACCAAGCAAAAAAAAAACACATGGGTATACCACAAGCACACAAAATGTAAAAGAGGTTGTGCAATAACAATCTACGAAAACATTTGCATCCGATAAATACATAATGAACTAATGTAGTCAGTTATACAATGTGACGGACCGATAAATTTTTCCTTATAATGGGTTAGATTTCAACCCATCCAGCAATTATACAATGTGACGGACCGATACATTTTTCCTTATAATGGGTTAGATTTCAACCCATCCAGCAAGGCCAAACCCCAATATGTCACTCGGACTAGACCGTAATTACATTCCAGAAATCCAACAACTATGTGAGTTCAAACGAAATGCTTAATAAAAATAGACGAATAGCATACAGGCATACAAGGTTACTAAAAACATTTGAAAAGGGGTCCAACAGAAATCTCGCAACCAAGAGCTCTTACAGAAGTAGACTAATGATTTTAACAACACAAGTAGAATGCACGTGCATTGCACGTCGGCAATAACTGGGTCTAATTCTATTAAATTAGAATCAGATTGGTGCTTGTTTGATATCAAACACAAATGACAGACAATGCATTACAAATGGTGCTCGTTTGATATCCTTCTTTCTTATCATGGGAAACGTTATAACAACACAAGGAAAAATTACAACATATGAAAGGGTGACAAAAACGCACACATGCATTCTTTATTTCTTACATCCAAGTAAGATTCTGTGAGGGCCTAAGCCAGGTATTATTTTGTAAGCCAGCAGTAACTGATCTACTACTAACCCAAATATAATTCAAGCCAAGTATCAAGAGTAACCACCTTTTTTTTGGTCAAAAATATAGATTAGCTTTACTGGTAAACCAGAATTATTTTTCCTTTTTATTAAGATAAGTAGCAAAAAATAAGCGAGAAAGGTTTACTTGAACAAAACCATATAACTATAAACCCATGGAGATTTTCTAGAGTAACTCAAGTAGAAGTAAAATGTCTGTTGAAAATGCTACCTGTTTGGTTTTGGACTATATAATTTATTCAATAAATTCACTCAGATGGCCTCACTTTTTGCTTAGCAACGAGGAGTCATGAATACAGGCACTGGTAGCTTCAACTGACTTGCAGCTAGTATGTCAGCTTTTGATGTAGTTAATGCTCTTAACAATTGCTGGTGCCATAGACGGTTTTGTTGTACCATTAACCCGCAGATTTACAGAGAAACCCAAAGGCTTAACAGAACTGGATTATAAGCTATGGTGGCAGCAGAAATTGCAGGAATTACAGAAATGGAAAGACAAAGCTATGATAAAAAGCTTTGAAAGAAAAACAGAAAAGAGTGGCACCCTAAGTAGACCCATCAACTAACCTTCTAAAATACTGGTGTACCCTTTAACAAAGAAGTGAATTAAAAGACCATAAAAGTTAACAGAGATGTTGAATCAAAAGTAAACTGCAATTATAGAGTGACATTCTATTGGGCATTTACATAAACAGCTAATGCTCACAAACAAACAAAAAAATCAATCGAATCCAAAACATGTATACAAATTAATCAATAACGATACAACTTCTATAATAATTCATGTTTGAGCAAAAAATCATTAATTTGACATTCATCTTCTAAGATTATGTTTCAATTGAGTAAGAGGAAGCTAAGTCTGAAAACCTAGTACTTGTTTGATATTTTCTTCTTCTTCTTAGTACAATAGCAAGCTTTCATACGAACTATTTATGCTATGTCTGTGAGTGATTATCATTGGTTATTCTTATGGTTTATTCATGCTGTTCTTAATTGTATCTCATGATAATCCTATTCTTCTTCTTAGATAAATTCTCTGTAATTAATTCAAAAAATTCAATCCTATAAAAGCAATTAAATCAGAACCTGGAACCCTAATTTTGATTAGTAATGAATTAGATGGAAACATTTGGAACCCTATATTTGACTGAAAATGGTAGAACTTGTAGAACTTACCGTGAGAGCAAGAAATTGGTAGTGGTGGTGAATTCGAAGGAGAAGCTGTAGAAGGTGGAGGAGGGCCGCGGTGGTGGTGCTGTATATAATTATATATAGAATGTTAAAAGTGAAGTTGCAGAAGAAAAAGTGTTTTCCCGATGGAAAACAGGTGATGATGGCCGCCAGTTTTCTATAGGCGGTTTGGTCGCATTATGTTTAGACTGACTGTGACCGACTGAATTGTTACCAAAATACCCTTACGGAAAAAAAACAAGGTAAACCGCCTATATTGTTGTTGTTGTACCCATGTAAATATATCATACTTTGCGCCTCTTTATCTAGTTTTCTACTAGTTCCTACTCCTAGGTGTCTATAAGAGCAAGCACTATGGTGCCATAAGCCATCCCTAAATTTGGGACATATAGATATGGTAGAATTGAGAAAAATGGGCAACCACTGTGGTCTTAGCCAGAAATCGACAGAAACTCGATTTCCACAGAAAATTGGGGCGGAAACTGAGCTTCCACAGATTTTTTGTGGCACAAACTGAGTTTCCGCATGGTCAATTTTGACTATTGACTTGGCGGAAACTCAGTTTCCGTAAATTAGTTTTCATACAGAAAACTTAGTTGGTTTGCACCTTTACTTCTCTTATCTTCTCCTCGCCTTTACTTTTTATTTGTGTAAGTTCGAGAACAATGTTAGTTTAGTTTCAAACTACTTTTTATTCTCTTGTCTATTAATACAACTTTGATCCTTTCACGTTCTTGAATACCCTAATTGGGACGCTATCCATAAGGCTTATACTATACATAGGAACATCTTCTAGTTAAATGATCCGCAGTGTTGTGCGATTTCGACATTGATTTGAATCTAAAAATATTTAAAAAAAAAAAATAGTTGTTGGAATTGAACGCTCCAGAGAAACTAGCTGTTGGAAATGGATGGCTAAGATGAGAGGTGTAGAAGGGGTGTGACAGAACAAGGTCAAACAGATATATATATGGAGCGGGAAAAGGTCAAACTAGCAGTTTCTGCATCATTTCCATATCCCTGTGTAGCAGGCAATAGAGATATGGATGGATTTCCATAGACTATAGAGAAATTTAGGACCATAGTGGTTGCCCATTGTTTTAGGTGTAAAACAATAAAGAGAATCTGAGGGGTATAGTGTGAAGTTGTAATGATATAGTATGAAGTTGTAATGGTATTCGAGAGGTCAAGACCGAACAAGACTCGCCTAAACCAAAAAATGGTCATTCGAGTATTGCTTCGGTTACAAGAAGAGGAAATAGGGTTGGTTTAAGGGAGGGAAGCAGAGAAAGATGAGATCAGAGAATTGCTATGATTTATGTGATGTTGTGAATAAAGTTGCTAAAAGAATGGATATTCAATTCTCACTAGATATTGAATGTTGAATGAGAAGAGTTAATCAATTATCGATGAGATAAATTGATTGTACTGCACTGAATTGAATTGTTTATTCTGTTGAACTTGAACTTGTGTTTCCAAACTGGTCGAGTGACCTATTTATAGCAATAGAATCCCAACTGATCTCGTAAGAAGTGGAAGAAGTGGAAGAGTGGGAGTAAGTGGTGTTAGGGCATTGTCCGGTCAAACCCACTAGCGTTGGTATGTTAAGCTGGTTGTCAGTTTTAGGTGTCAAAACACAATTCTTGATTTAGCCTACTGGAGTTTAGATTTCGAAATTGGGATATAGACTAAGTAGTAGAGACCTTGAAGACGAAGACTGTAAAGATAAAGAAGACATCAATTATTCTTCATCTGCAAAAGGTTAGTAGGAGTTATGACTTTTATGGAAATTCTTCTATTCTACTTTCTCTATCTTTCGAAATAGTCGGCTACTTTAGTAGTGATATTAATAGCGATTGAGATCGCGTTCTTGTCTACATAACCATGTGTTATGTTGGTGTTTGTTCCCGCAAATACTAAGGTTACAAGAATGCATGAGATAGATTCGATACCATTTGTCCATTGCAATGGTTTGCTTGCAAATCGCTTGTTGGATATGGGTGAATCTAAAGGAGTACTCTTGAGCAAGAGTCCAGTGGATTACAGCTGAGGATGTCTAACACGTCTAAGTACTGGTTAAGCCCAGAACTTCCAGCGGGTCCAGTTAAACCCTAATCTGAATGGCGGACAGTTCCCGAACCGTACGTGAACAGAAACTCGGAAATTCTTCTGAGTTCCAAAGTGTCATTTTGTACGCGTACCTACGTGAACCTCAAAATCGATACTTTTGGCTGTGATTCAGACGGACGGTTTGCGAACCGTCCCAAGTGAATATTCTCTGGATTTTCACTCGGGTTAAACTCTGAACTCCTTTATCTCTTAGTTGGACTTGGTTATCACGAAATAGCTTATGTGGTCCATCTAACGATTCTCAATGTGTCAATAAGATAAAGATTATCCCTGGTCTGTTGGATCTCTATCTTGAAGTGTTTTTGAGCTAACAAAACACTTGCAAGATAAATGATAAAAGATTTCCAATTGAGATAAATCTAGGTTACTTGGTTTGCAAGTTAGGGTTTCCTAAACTTGTGGAACAAGAAACTAGTTGCTTTATTCCAAAGCAACCTATCTTATTGAGTGTTATAAATAGAGGTGTCTAAGGACGAATACCGAAAGCATCAAGCATACGTGAAGGTCCTTTGGGAAGTAATCGTAAAACTCTTTTCACTTCGGTGAATGCTTGTTGTGGTATAGTCATCCTTATTAGGTAGCAGATCCTCTTGGGATTTTACCTACGACTATAACGACTTCTCTTGAGAGTTGGGAAGCACAGGTAGGAGATTGAGACCTTAGTGGTTGAAATCGGATTAACATGTAACCTTGGTAACCTGATCACGTTCTTGTCTATTCAAGGGTCCTTCTCTTCTGATATAAGTCCATTCAAGAACTGATACGTTACATACAGGGTTTCGAAAGGAAGCAACGCACGGCTGCACTCGGTGTTGTAAGACCTAGTTATCTCCAGTTGTATAAGTTTCTTAAGTGATTATTCTTTTACAACTGAGGTAGAGACAATTTGGGCATAGTTTACTCGGTTTACTTGTCAGCCCCCGCTTGTAAGTAGATTTCCGTATGACCTGGAGAAATCCGAAGGAAGTCACTTTGTGTATGTCAAACTGATAGAGGACAGTTCAAACATACAGTCGATAATTGAGGTTGCAAAGCCGGAATTGTTGACACAAGCCTTTAACAGCGGTTAAAGCAACTCCTAGGCCTGTAAAGGACGTCTAGGGGAATCAAGTGCGTGACGATCTGTGGGGGATCTAGAGACGTAAGGAGTGCGACAGTAGCCAGTTCGCTTGGAGGGTTGGAATTGGTCTCTGCTACATCCTAGACCGAAGTCTTATAGTAGGCTAGTGTTTGTAGGCAGTTTGTACTGTGCGGTGTTTAATCTGGACGAGGTCCCGAGGTTTTTCTACAGGTTGTAGTTTCCTCGTTAAAAAAATCTCTGGTGTCTTGTGTGCTTTACTTTCCGCATTATATTCTCTGATTATATAATTAAAGCAAACACAAGAAGTACGTTATTAATAAACATGATCGTTGTCTTCAATCCATCCATTGGATTTACCAAGACCATGTCTTGCGTTGGACTGATCCTTTGAGATCCAAACTCAGGTTAACGGATCTGGATATTGATTTTGAGATCGTCCAGATCTGACCATAAGTCTCACGAGCCCAAACGAAAAGTTGGTTGTATTTCGGTACCCCTGCTTTTCCAATTGGTATCAGAGCAGGTGAACACATAAAAGACGTAATTGTCTGTGTTTCTCGTGGTTCGTGAAATAACGTCAAAATGAAAGGATCAGGCTTTGACTACTCAAAGTCATTGGGATTGTCTACTCCAAAGATATCCACTCCACCTGCTTCTCAACAGGTCGGAATAAATTCTGGTAAACTCACAAAAGTTGCAGTAACCCAGAACGATCCTTCACCCAAAAATCTCAAGATTGAACAAACAGAGGAATACATATCTCTGGGAGAAAAATATGTTCAAAGTATAAGTGATCTCAATGATGCACTGACTCGTGAATGTTCACTGTCAGAACTCCTAGAACAACAACTCCATAAATTGGAAATAGTTGTTCAGGAACTCAGAGACTCTAAAGAGAAGGTTTCTCGCCTAGAAACAGCTCTTACCTTGAGTCAAAATGGTGAACAACAAATTGCGGAAAAACACGATTCAGAAATTGAAAACATTCTCATCAGTAAAAGGAATGTAGAAAATCACTTAGCCAATGCTCAAGAAAGATGCAAAACTCTTGAAGAAGAAAACCTGAAACTTATGGATTTGTCCCAGGTCCATAGTAAATCAGAAGAGACTTCAAGAAGCGATGTGAAAAATCCGCGCACTCCTCCTATCACATCTGCATCAGAAAGAGTCATTGTATCTGCCAAGGTCACTAATAAAAAGAAGGCAAAACCTTCAGTCACCACAAATGTAGTGACTACTTTATCTGATTCTTCGGATAATGATAGTGATAAGCAGAAAGGTGGTAAAATATATGAAATCACATGTCGATTCTGTAAAAAGAAAGGACACCACCAAAGAAGTTGTAATAGTCAGAAGAAGGAAAACCAGATTGATCAACTACAACACACGTTAAACCTTGTGCTAAAAAACGTGTCTGAACTCTGCAGGCCTAATCCACGGGTGATCCCTAGAAATAAAGCCTACAAGAGATCATCTTCACCCATGAAAGATGGCAGAACTATTACTGAAAAACGGAGACATAATGATCGATCGTGGGATAAGAGAATATCTTTAGTCTCACAAGGCAAGTCTCCGAACAGGACAACCACTTCTTTAAGAAACCAATCCCATCTTGATCGATTGGTCACTCAAGAGGAGTTAAACAAGGTGTTGTCTGATTTCGCTAAACGAAATCACTCCCAAAAGAGAAAGTCTAGAAGTTCCTCCCACACTGGGTCATACCATGACGACGGTAACTTCTATGATAACTTCAAGGGAACGTCATCCAGCAAGTCTAAACGATGGCGGAAAACTAGTGAGTCTCAAGGAACTCACCAAGACACTAAATTCTAGTGTAAAACAAGCTTCCTTATTTTTGTACTGGAAATAACGAACGCTTTATAACAGGACTAACATCCTGAATTATCCAGTACCCATTGGTAAAAACTCTATTGCCATTGAGAAAAACTACTTAGGGACGTACACAGCAGAAACATTGCGTCCATATCGGACATGATCAGTTTGTGAACCAGTTCGCGAACCGTGTAAAGAGTGTTTTCTGTACGTAAAACTCAGGAAAGCAACATTTATCAACCAGGTGGCATCATTTTGTCTTTACGAAAACTAAACTTTGTTTTCGAAATCTACTCAAATTTTAGAATGCAAACCTGATGGGACTCTGGACTCTGGGAATGCAATATTTGAGTCAATCCTTCCTGGTATTAATTTTATCCTTATAAATACCCAAACACCTGATAGATTAAATCATTCAAGTGTTTCCTTGCTTACTTGCTCTAACCCTGAGAAAGCACAGCATGACAGGAAGTAGGAAAAAGAGAATTCTGGTTGATGAAGACCTTACTCCTCCTAACATCAAAGGAAGAGATCCTAAGGTTGCTTGCTATTTTGCCTACCACTATCAAGATTTGGAAGAAGCTGATATGGAAAACGGTGATGTCTTATATGATGTCATCAAGTGGTGCAGAGAAACTTTTCCTCAGCATAAGAGAAACATGAAAGACTGTGATTTGCTTGGTCTCCAGATGGAAGCAGTGTTGATTGAGATTATGCTCATGAAAACACAAATAAGGGAACTTGTCAATAGCAAAAAGATTGTTTTCTGTAATGTAAAGGAAACAAAAGACAAGCCTTCCATGAGCAAATCTGCTGAATAAAGCCAGTTTTTCATAGTTAGCTTATAATTCTTTCTTAGTAAATTAGATTAGTTGATTCCTTGTGAGAACTTGTTCTTACTTTTGCCTAAGG